>RJWH01007117.1:0-44546 GCA_004363575.1 Solenodon paradoxus | reverse complement strand
GTGGGGGAAGGAAGGCTGCCTTTGGGTCAGGAAGGCAGAGGGGACAGCTGGCATGACAGGTGACAGAAATGCCTGGGAAGGAACGAGCGTAGAGGCAAATGTCTGCTCAAGGAGGCAAGAAAGATCTAGAAGGGGGACTGAAGAGGAGTCAAGGGCCCTTCACTGAAGCTAAACCTGCTTCATTTGCAGGCCTGGGTGGGGTCATGCTGCCCAGGGTGCTGGCGCCGGAGGCCTGGGTCTCAGGTCCCCAGCGGTCCCCAGCGGTCCCTGGCGGAAGGCGCCGATATGCCAGCTGTGGTTCCTCTCTCAGGACACTGGGACATCCCATGTGTCGCACAGCCCCCAGGAGCCCCCAGTCCCAGGGCTGAGTCGGGAAGCAGGAGCCCACTGGTCTTGATGGAAGGCTGTGTTTGCTAAGCTCCTGGCTCTCTGCTAGGACACTGAAACCTCACTCCGGACACATTTGCATCAGTGTCTGCCACCTCGCTGCTCTGAAAGTTCACCCTGGAAACCGGCTAAGAAAGCGTCTAAGACACTAAGGGCAGTCAGTCCCAAGGAATGCCTATTTGCCAAATGTCTTCCCAGCCCTCAACCTTGACCCCGGGTCCCGAGCGTGTGATCCGGTGGGGTCTGAGCCGGCCCCAGCGAGGCCCTTCCCGTGGGGCTGCCCAGCACAGGCTCCGCCAGGCGGCTGACTGGCCTTCCCGCCTTGTCTGACCCCCACGGAGCTGCTTCTGTCCGGCCGGGACGGGCAGCCGGAGTGGCCTGAGCCCTTAGCTTAAGTCATCTGCGTCTCATCGAGTCCTTCAGGACCCCGGAAACAGTTAACAGAGAGCGTGTGCCGAGTCTTCTGCTGCAGCCCTGGAGTCTGCCCATCTCGTCTGTCCCGTGGGCGACGGTTCACCACCTGGGCTTTGGGAGTCTGTGTCCTGCAGGACTGGGCCCCTTCGCAGCTCTGCCCTTCCTAGTGCAGACTGGAAGCCATACTATGTTGACAAGAGAGTGACACTGAATGACAAGGGAAGGTCACATGTCACTGCAGCTCGGTGAGCACCACTGCGAGCGAGGGCCTGAGTCGACTTTCCCCAGTCCTGAGGTGAATACACCATCTTGCATTTTAAAAAACAATTTGGAATGTTCTAGAACACAAGATCAGTGTAAAATCACAGCACTAAGCCTAACGGAGCTTGAGGGCTGTTCAAAGCAAGGCCTGGCCCCCGAGTCTACGGAGCGTGGAAAATGGAGGTTCCCGCGGCACGGACACGGCTGGTGTGCCCCATGTGAGGCCCCGCAGAACGCTGGGCTCCTCTCCATCGATTCTGTGACCCCCGCTCCCCTTCCAGTCAATCCCAAGCCCACCTGTCTTCTCCCAAATGTCCTTCAGAATCACTGCATTACAAATTTAGCGTGAGGGATGCTTTCAGAGTTTGCAAGAAATAGGCTCGTTCACCTGGCCTCAGAGTAACCCTTCTAGCCAGCTGGGAAATGTTTTCTAAAACTGCCTATTTGCAAATATTAGGACTTTCTGAGTTAGAAGAGTTGCAGAAAGCAGAGCAATGACACGGTCAGGAGATAATGGGTACAGCGTCCCCGTGGCCGCTGCAGTGATGTGGAGGAAACGCAGGGGGAAGGGAAGCACTGAAACAAGTGGACCGCTCAGCGGCGCACACTTCTGAAAGGTCAGATCACTCATGAAAAATTCTCCCTTCCTTTCTCACTCACACTACGCCCGACTTCACACGCTGACGACGCTGCGCCCTTGCTAGCAAGCACATGGCAAAATACGAGACTTCCACTGTAGGTTTGGAGCCTGGAGACTCAGAGCCGAGATCTTAACATTTCCCTCACCCTCTTTTAAGGGAATGGCCAAGTGTGGGTGTTTCCACTGAGTCTATGGGGCCGGCGCCCAGGCATTCTGCACGGGGCTCACTCTGTGCTGAGGTGAGCAGTGAGGACGGTCTCCTTTTACAGCAGCCTCGGTCTGTCCAGCCTTTCATGACCATCTTCTCTCAAATCAGGATCTCAGCCCCGGAGACTGGACACTCCCACTGGATGTGGCTACAAACTGAGACCACACAGAGGCACAAAGACGCCCTGTGGAAACGCTCATTAAGTCACCCAAACAGAACTGCCACCCCCCCCGCCCCCCGCCCCGACCACCAGCCCAGCTGCCCTCCAGGCGGGGTCCCTCCCTGCCCTGTGGAGATGACTTGTAAATCACAAGGTGAACTCAACCACGGCTCTGGCACTTCTCCCGCCAGCCGACCCCCCAAATCCAGCCTCCCCCACCCCGGCACCTGCCGATAGCACCCGCAGTTCTTAATCAAAACCCAGGTGGCCTTTCCTGGCTGGCGGTGACCCAGTGTCCATGTCCCCGAGGGGCTTCTGACCATGTGGCCATCCATTTCTTTCTCAACAGCCCTGAAAGAGTTAACCGGCTGCCCTGAGCTCTTGACTGGTCCCCAGTCAGGGCAGTCAAGTCAGGTGCTGACCGACGGCTGCCCCGAGCAGGCTGGGCCTGTGGCTTATCCGGACGGGGCACCAGCCTCTGAGGCCAAGACTCCACATGGAGTGCAGTGGGGACAGGGGACAGCCTGAGGACCTTCATACTCCTCTCAGGAGAGGGTGACCGAAACGCGCTCACCCCACAGATTCCGTGACAGTAAATCATTTGCTTACAGGAAGAAAAGCGTGAGTGAATAGGGAAATATGGTCTGAGCCGTGCTGGGTGGCGCGGAGAGGGGGCAGGTGACCAGCAGGACTGGGACGCCCGGTCGTCATCATCTCCACCATGATCTTCCAATGTTCCTGCGAAACCCAGTAATTCCTGCAGGTGGAACATTTCAGCAGGATTTCTCGTGAATTCCACTACAGGAAAGGTCTCCCCACATGCAGACTTGATTAGGAACCGGCTCGCCACCCCGAAACAATGGGGCAGCGCGGTCCCGGCGGCAGAGGATGGTGGTCAAAGCCAGACCACGAGTACACGGCGTCCTCTGCATGTCCAGGGGTGCAGTGAGCCCTACCTTGTCGGTTTGTGGGCGCGACATTCCCACATGATGGAATCAGCTGAGGACGTGCACCCCGTCATCACGGGCTTCCTGACAGTGGAGTTTTCAAATGGGCGTCGTGTTCGGAACGGAGCATCTCAGCAACACTTCCTGACCCCATGGGCATCTGGCGAGCACTTTGCGAGGGCGGGTAAGCGTTTCACGCCGTGCTCGCCTTGCAGTTTGCTCACTTAGCAGCAGCAAAGGACGTTAAGCTAATTTAAAGACACTACCTACAGAATTCTTGAGAGCATCATGGTTCCGGCGAAAACCAGCTGCCAAGGTTGTGGTCAGAAAATGACACGTCCTGGTCATTATCAGAAATCGGCCCCAATAAGACAAAATGATTGACCGATGGTAGCAAGGCATGACCTGTCCGCAATCAGAGGTGGTGGTTTCCAGAGGGCAGAAAGGAGGCGATCCTGCGATTTTGGTAAATACTCATAAAATACATGAAGAAATTCTGAAAAACGAGTAGTTATGAAAGCAGAGCCTTTCTGAAGAGGACGTGCAGAGGAAGCCTGATTAGCTTGGGGTCTTTGCTCAGACTCTTCCTGGGTCTTCATTTCAGCATCTGACTTCTTTCAAGAAGGGGCCTCCATATGCTTCTCCATGCAAAACATCTCCTTGGGGTGTGGCAATTCTCCAGTGAAGTGGGTTTCTTGCTACTCATCTTCAGGGGAGGCGGGGAGAGCCAGCTGCCCACCAGGAGGCTGTCTTGGAGGGGGAATGGTCCTGGAGCCCCGCTTCTGCCTTAAAGCTTTATCCCACCTACCCAGCCGCGCCCACAGCAGCCCTGAGACTGATATGGGGGCTGTTAAGCCCTCTTCCCAGGGGTTCTGGGGCTGTTAAGCCCTCTTCCCAGGGGTTCTGCCACGAGCTGCAGGACTTTTCCCAACACGGCCATTAGCACCTAGAGACACACACTGCCTGAGCTCACCCCCCACGCCCCCAGGGTCCGCGATCCCAGGTGAGAACGATGTCTTTTTTCTGTGATCTCTGAACCTCTGATTATGATTCAAGATAACACTCCACAGCAGTGTCAGCGATGCCGTGACTTTGTCGCCCCCCGAAATCCCAGACTAAAAGCAAGCACATTTGATTCTTGTCGCTGTCTTAAAATACCATCAGCGTTCCTTCCAAGATCCAATTAAGGGCGTGTTGGACGACCTCTAGATGCTGGTATTAAATGTGCTAACAAAGGGTGCTTTTAATTTCAGAGTTTAGTTCATCACCTTTTAAATGTGATAAGTGCATTTAGGTATAATTGGTTTCCTTGAAGTCCTAAGCATTTTTGGGGGATGCATTTAGAACATCATTCTGAGGAGGGGTCCACAGGTGTCCCCAGGTGTCGAGAGGGCATGCATTCCTCTGGACGACCTCGTTGGGGCCGGCGGTGGCAGGAAGGGGCTCAAGTCTCCCCTCTTCTTTCACTAATCTGCATAGAAAACCAAGACACGTCCATCTCTCCTATCCATGCAGAGATGCCAGGATTCCCTTTTAAATAAAATTACTTAAAATAATTGCCCTAATTCAAGTCCGCTGAGTTCTAATTCACTTCTTATTAGATTAGTTTTATTTATGAATTATAATAATTTCCTTGAATCTTGATGTAATTTTACAGGTGGATCTTACAGTTTGTGAAATGTCATTTATGGGTTTTCTGTAATTGTCATTTTTTTTTAAAGGAAAGGTGCAGCAGGAATAAAGGTGAGCAGAGGCAGGCAGGAAGAGAGAGGAGGAAGTATTTTATTTACTTGTTCATCTTGGTTGTTCCCGGGCCCTGGACCGTGAACCTGGGGCGTGGGATGTATGTGGACTGCGCCAACCAGAGGCCATGGACTTAACCGCTAAGCCACCAGGGCGTGCTGGATTGTGATGCTTTATAATAAATGTTATAAAAGTGATTTTTTGGAAAAGCAGGTCAGTGAGGGGTGGGATCGCAGTGGCACTCGGGGCCGCTCGGGGAGCCCATTTTCAGCACTTCACAGTGGACAGAAGAGGTTGTTGGAGGACCCGAACACACCCATCTGTCCAATCAAGCTGCGGGGCGCTCCGAGCCCAGGGGTACTCTCCCACCCTGGGGAAGCGTCCAGTCCTCTTGCATAAAGCAACTAAAAGAACTATGAAACTATGATTCATTAAATTTTGTGATGACCTTTCACAACTAACATTTTAAAACGACATAATATTTAACGAGTTACAATGAAGTGAAATTTGCAACAAATGTAATTACAAGTTTCCTCCACAAGACTTCTGCTTTTCCCAGGCTAGGAAGCAGAGAGGAATAGGGTGTTTCATTCCTCGGGAAAGGCTTCCACAGAAACCAGTCCTTGCAGCAATCGTTTTTTATGTGTCCAGCTACATCCAGCTCCCCACTGGTGTCTCCTGGAAACAGGTGCCCAGCTGGACGTTCAAAAATTGTCCTCCTTCAAACATCTCAGTAAGGCAAACATTGTTTTCTTAATTACATGTACACAATATCTAACTCTGCAGAACAGTCATAGCTTAGACGTATTAAAACCCATCTGCCATCAGTACTGCAACTTCAGATTCTGAATTTTGGAAATAACCGATTTTCAGGAGCCAAAAATGACAAGCACCCTCTTAATTTTCTAGAATTTTCCCTTTTGCTTCTCAAGCAAATGGGGCATATTTCAACTTTTCATGGAGTCAGATGCATCAAAAGATTGTATCCTTATCTCTCTCGTCAAAGAACTCTGAGTAAAGAAATCTTGAGCTTGCTTGTCAAATATTGTGACGGAGAATTAGTATCTATTTTATGGAAATTATTTTTAAAGTACTTATTTCTTCCATCTGGGTGGTTTTGCCAACGTAACAATTACATTCCCAAAGCATCTCTTTCTCCAGTTATTTTCAGAATCTTTAACATGCCTTTCCCTTTTGTGGACGGAAGAAATAAAGCAGCAGTAATTATCTTTCTCCCACAGTTTGAAAGAAGGAAAACGTTCTTCTGTTTCATAGGATAATACAATCAGCTGATGATGGATTTGGACCCATATAGTCGCTCAAGTTTGCTGATAATCCCCAGCCCCTCCCTGTGTGATCAGTTCTGAGAGCTGTGACGAGTCAGGGACAATGACCTGCCAAGACATCTCGCCCAGCGGGGCGCAGTCCATGTACCCCCACCAAGACCTGGGCTCATGACACAGGGGGAGCACCCAAAGACAAATAAAGAGCTTTCCCCTCCTCTCTCTTCCTGCCCCCCTGCCTCTGCTCACCTTCCTGCCGGCTGCACCCTTCCGTCCAGGCACAAAGGCTGGATGGAGAGGCCCGGCCGCATGGCCGGGAAGGCTTCTGGGAAGAGGTGCCCTGGGGGCCCACGTGGAGTGGACGCTACCCTGGAGGCTTGGGCTGTAATCTTGAGGCATCATCCAGGGTGTGACAAAGTCAGGTCTGCACCTCGGGGTCGGGCACAGGGGACAGGCTGGATGGGCCCTGCAGGAATCTGCGGGGGGCCACACACCAAAGGTGGCAGGAGCAGCAGGAGGAGAGGAGTCGGGCGCGGAAACGGAAGACCCCGCTCCTTCTGTCCCCGACTGCGACACCTGTCCTCCTCTTGCCTCCCGACTGCTCCCAGATCTGCCTGCTCTCCAGCTTCCTCAGCGTGAGGCCTCAGTCCTCCTGCCTGGCTAGAGGAGGGGGCAGCGCAGGACCTAGGGAGGCACGCGGCTGGAGAAATGGCCCCTGGGAATGCCGAGGGTGACCTGGCACAGCGCCCACTCATGTAATGAACAAATGCATGACCGAGCAAACGGACGAGTGGACTAGTGTGCAACAGGGGGAGGGGACCGTGACCCTTAAGTGGTTTGCACACTGGCTGGGGAGACAAGCAGAGATGTTATTCGAACTGGTCTTGCCCTCACAGCAACTCTTTCATGGGCTTTGGGAAAAGCCCGATCTTCCCTTTTACGAGCAAGGAAACTGCTCAAACAAGCAGACTGGCTGTCACCTGGGGCAGCGCCTCCTGCAGGGTCCTGGAGGGCCCCAGGGCGCCCGCTCTCCCGAGTCCCTGCTCACACGGCCCACTGCGCTTTGTCACGCCCAGCACCTTCAGTGGCCGGACCTGCCCAGCTGGCGTGCGGAATCCAGTGGAGAAGGTGCCCACGCGTCAAAGAAACACAGTCGGGCTCTGCGTGGTCCCTACTGGACAGTGTCCCTGGAGGCCCGGGGCATGTGTCTGGCCACACAGTATCTGAACGATGGGGCTGGTCGGAAACAAGAATCTGGGCTCTGCGCCCTCACAACTGTGGGCGGCCGAGGGTTCGCTGTTCCCTTGTGTGCTCGCTGCCCGGGGAGGAGGTGTGGTTTGCGGACGGGTCGCCTGCAGATGCAGGGCTTCGAGGGCTCGGCCAGGGTTGGCATCGGGCAGTGACCTAATCACATGCGGGGGAGGGGCGGGCCAGTCCGTCCACCACCACCTGAAGCTGCCGTGTGGCCCCATCGACCCCCGCAGGAGGCTGGAAGGGGGAGTCCTGGCCTGGCTTGTGGAGATGCAA
The DNA here is from genome assembly GCA_004363575.1 of Solenodon paradoxus. Lineage (NCBI taxonomy): Eukaryota > Metazoa > Chordata > Mammalia > Eulipotyphla > Solenodontidae > Solenodon > Solenodon paradoxus. Next base: position 36,976 of record RJWH01007117.1, on the reverse strand, counting down.
CCCTGTGCCCACTGGACTCCCCAGGAATTTCCCCGATGAGCCCGATCCAGCCCTGGTGTCTGACTCCCCCAGGGCGGGGTCTGGCATTGGGACAGTGTAAAGTGTCCTGGAGCATGTGATCACTGGCTGGGAGAGGCGGCAGAGGGGAAGGCCCCCCACCCATGCTATCCTCACAGCAGCAGACAGGATTTGGGAGCTCGGAAACGGGCTCGAGAACTCATCACTTTGGAAGCTATTTTTTCCTTTCTTTCCATACTAACAGCCAAGCCGCTGCTTCCTTAGCCGTCTCCAAATGGGACACCAGGCTCCCTCTAACCTGGATCCACATGTACCTTTCCTGGGAATAGTGGCTGCCGGGCTGAGGCTCAGGCTTTAAACATCGTCTGGCCCACGTGGGATTTTCCACAAACAAGCCAAGCCCGGGCCGATGTGTCCAATGAGACGAGGATACCTCCCTCCCGCCCGCTGGCAGTCAGCAACTACAGACTGGCGCTGACCGCCTCTGACGGCCGTGCAGAGAGGACAGGGCGACGGGAGCCGCCGTTAACTGTGCCATGCCAGGGAGCGGCGCTCAGGGAGCCGGCCAAGTCGGCGGGCGCTATTTTTAGGAGGCTGTGTCCTGCCGGCGTCCTCCTGTCCGCCCTACTTGATAGCAGAACAAGCTATTTTTTCTCGGAACAGTCAAGCACACAGATACTTCAAGGCGCAGAGTCATCCTGGGTGGAAAGTGACCTCCGTCACCTACACGAGCACAGGACGAGGCAAGCAGTGACTCAGGCCCCCAGGCCCGCTGTGAGTCACACCGTGTGACCGCCCCCTGGCACCACTGTCCATGGTCCAGGTGGGCCGCCACCCCCATCTAAGGCTGGTCCTCATCAGCGGGGCCCTGCGTCCGCACAGACAGGCTTCAGGTCTTCACTCCGCAGACCAGCGACGGTCTCTAGCGAACCGGAGGCCGAGCGGGTGCAGAAGCCCTGTCTGCTTGGAATGGGCTGCAGGGCATCTGCACGAAGCTCCTGTGTCAGAATGTCGCCATGCTTGGAGCAAGGGTCTTTACGGGGTGGTCAGGTCCAACGGAGGCCCTGGAAGGGGGCGTATTCAGTATGACTTGGATCCGTGGGAGAAGCGATCAGGACGAGACACACACAGAGGGACGACCCTGTGAGGACACGGGATGCAGACAGCTTCTCTCTCAAAGCCTCGCAAGGAAAGACCCACCCTGCCTCCACCTGGATCTCAGATTCTGCCTGTCAGACTCTGAGATGGAAACTGTCTGCTGTTCAAGCCCACCCACCCGCCACCTCCACCGTCTCTGGTGCTTTGGTCCAGCAGGCCGAGCAAACGAACACACCGAGGAATCGTTTAGAAGCCATAAACGCTATGACCCTGAAGGGCCATTCTGTGTGGCCTGCTGATTGTGCAGTGAGAAGTAAAATGTTGTCTCTTTGGACGAAGGTTTGAAGAAACGTGTGTGCACACGCACATGCGTGGTGAATGCACACGCGGTTCCTGCACACCAGGGCGCAGACCACGGTAAGTGCTAAGTCAGTCTCAGACGCACACGGTCACCCAACACAGAGACCTCGCGGCCCTCTGCTTCTCATCACACCCCAAGTGGCCACACCTCCCAGTTCCCTTGATTCGAAACTCCCAGAAGCTGGCACCGTCCCGCCAGCGTCCCCACCCTCGACCCACTCAGACATGCTTTGCTCACGCGCTGAGGCCGGAGGGTGTGTCAGTCCTGGCTGTCCTCCCCCGTCTCCTGCTGACCGCTGGCTGCGTGCTGATCTCTGCGGACACAGCCAGGATGGCCCAGGGCGCCCCGGGTGCACGGCCCCTGGAGGGCCCAGGAGCTTAGGTGCTGGGCGGCCTCGGCCGTGGCTGCATGCGGACTGGCTTTCCCAGCCCTGCTGCCCGGTGCTGGGGCTCCTGCGTGGATGGTGTCACTGCCGCCGCTCGGCACGGCGTCGCGGTCTCCTCGTCTGTACAGCAGCCGTGGAAATAGCGGAACCTGAGCGGCGGCGCAGCCTGGCTCTCCGCTGACCCTGAACTTGGCAAAGGGTGACCTGAACGTAGCTGTTGCTGCAGCTTGTTATTATGATCAGCGCCGGCTTCACGCTGCAGGCCTGTGGCTGCTTCTCGGGGCAGAGGAGCAGGGAGGGAGGACCTGTCTTTCAAGTGCCATCTGCCTTCTTGACCTTGGCGATGTCTAATTAAAAGGGAGGCGATTAGGAGGTGAACTGATGTGAAAACAGAACTCCTAGTAGCGCAGCCTCGAGGGTTGTTTGTGGACCCTCTGCTCACACGACTGTACGGAAAGCTGTGTCCAGACACCAGCAGCCCCAGCTCTGGCCCCGGACGAGAGGCCCGGGAACTCCGGGGACTCTTTGTCAGGACCCCACGTCACGCAGACCCGTCGGGTCTCATGAACCCAGTCCGAACCACAGGCCCCACAGCTGACTTCACAGTCAAGGCCGACACCCGCGGCTCGGTCAAAAGCCCTACTGAGGGACCAGGGACTGTCCTCTGTGGTTTAGTAAGTGACAGAAGACATCCGTACTGGTCTGCGCTACCATTTTCCCCAGGGATCTTTTCACTCAATGGCCAGGAACCCAGCGAGTTACCTACAGTTACCCTGTTTAGTTAAAAAAGGTTTTAGTGACACAGGCAAGAATGCATGTCCCCGTCTCTACATCAAATGCCACACGGCACTTCCCATGTTAATTTAATTAAAAGCGACCGCACTCCACACACAGCACAGAATGCAGATCTGAGCCCATCAGCAAAGGGCTTGTGAGGACCGAACATTTCATCTCATGTGATAAACACAAACACCGTCGCGTCCAGGCAAGACTGAAGCACATCTTCCCTGAAGGTGACCAGTGAATGCCTTCAAAGCGGGTGTGATTTCTCTAACGGTACAGAATCAGAATCAACTCAGCGTGCTCTCCACTTGGAACATTGAGCTGAGCAGCTACAAAAAGGGAAAAGAAGCTTTTCCCAACTTGGTTGCTGAAGAAAAATGAATCCTAAAAAAATGCCAACAGATGGAGGAGAGAAGAATGTACAATTTTTTCTTTTGAAACCATTGCTGTTTGGGCAGCGCCGGTTCTCACTACATGTACCTAACTAGGTACCTGATTGCTTTCCAAAGCCTGTTGCGTTTAACTCTGAGAATAACGCAGGTCCAGTGTGTGCAGTGACCAGAAGGCAGGGCATTCGGGAGAGGAGGAAAGACACACGACCCCACCGGCTCCAAGCACTAGGGGGGTCCTCTCATGCATGGAATCTGGAAACACTTCTCCTGTTCTTACGCGACATTCCAAGTCTTTGACACTAGCCTACCTTTCTCTCTTCTGGACCTAGAAGTCAGCGGGGGAAAGGCCAAGGCATGAAACTGACATATTAAAAATCAGCAGTGTTTTCACCTTCATTTCAGATATTTCCAACACTAGGATTTAGAGCTGGTAAAATAACACAGTGTACTTACTAGGTGTAAGGCCCTGAGTTCAGATAAGTGACATTTCAGAATGAATAAAGAGAAAGGTTGATATTATTTTCAACAATGTAGTCTATTTTGCAAACCATAGGCAAGAATCCTGATTTTCATTACAAATGAAAGAAATCTACACCAAGTTCCTGCTGTTTCAACAGAAGCACACGGGCAGTCAGAGAACTTATCCAGCATTGAGGAGGTCTTAGGAAACACTTAATTTACCAAGGCGTATCTCTACTTTTAAAAAATTCCACGTCTCACTTGATTTTCCTGTATCTTTCAAAATGCAGGTTGGGACCCAGGGGACCACCAGCATTGCTTCCAAATCCCAAAGTCAGGATTGGGGGGATCTGGAAGGCAAAATGGTATTCTTCTTTTCTGATCCCCAAAGTCATTTCCAGTGAAGAATGGGAGACGACAAGAGACTGATCCAGACAGTGCCGATGAGCAACAATTAAGAAGCAAACAGCAAAGGCATTTCTGCGGAATAATCTTCCACATCATTGCATGCACTCTTTTTGGAAAAATACATGAAACGATCCCTGCTGCCCTCGGCTCTGGCTCCTCTCGAGTCATAGACACGGAACATCAGGGCCAGCACCGAAGCGGGGGACTTGGAATGAAGGTGTTAAATCTTCCTCAGTAAAACACATTCTCCAGAGTCATCCCATCCATCCCACCTCTAATCCCAGAAAGAAGGGAACCTAAACCCTAGGAAAGACAGGCTAGGGGGCAGTGACTTGGTAACCACAGACTGGGGCCAGGAATTAAGTGCCTGTCTCCCCTGGAGTCAGGATGCTCTTTGCTTGGAATCCCAGGGGTCCCACCGCTAGCGAAGTGGGCAGAAGAGCATTATCTGATCAGTGCGAGAGACCCTGCAGACGAAGGGACAGAAGCAGGTGTCAGGGGACTGATCCCTTTTGATATGCCGGCATAGAGAGATCAAACTGAGGTCATTCGGGGTCTTTTCAACAAAGCGAGTGTTCATAAATCTACAAGGCACCCATATAAACCAGGATTTTATTCATGAACAAGGACAACTGAAGAGGAGAAGCATCAGCCTGTTTGAAGAGGCTCACGAACCTACCCTGAGAAACCATCCTGCTCGGTTTGCAGCCGGGGGAAGGTATCTGAGAGGACTCCATCGCGCTCTGCCCTCAAGTTAGGGGGGCACAGGGAGCTTTGTCCTAGTAGAGCTGGTTCCACAGGGGAGAAGTCTCAGGCCTCAAGTTCATCCCTCGTTTCAGCATTAAGTTAAAAAGCCTTGTCCCTGAGAGCAGGTTTAACCCGGGTGGGGACATGAAGAAACCACAGGGTGGAGAAACAGGCCTGAGAGACCAAGCCCTTGGACAAGAACCACAGGTGATGGTCCTGGAAGGTGCTGGTACCGCCGTTTCCTGGACAGTGTCTGGTCTTGTCTCTTAATGAGCCTCACCAGTCACACCTCTGCTTTGCTAGGGAAATTTCTCAGGAGCAAAATGTTCACCTTTGCTCTAGATGCTGCCGGGAGGAGCAGACTGTCAGCAGGCAGCTGCCCCCTGCAGACACCAGCCTGGGAGTGTGCGGTTCGGTGGGGGCCGGTAAAGGAGGCTGGACAGCGACCAGATGAGGCACAGGAAGTCCCATCCTCAGGGAGGTTATGGGGCCAGAGCAGCAGACAAGTGGGGGAGCCAGCGGAGGAGAGCGGGGGAGAGGGAGCAAGGGGGAGACGCGGGAAGAAGAGGAAAGAGAGGGGAGGTCTCCGACGGGACAGTGGACAGGGTGGGAAGGGTAAGAGGGACAAGAGGGCGGGGTGTGGGAGCAGAGGGGAAAGGGGCGCAGATGGGCACCGAGAGGGAGGAAGGGGGCGTTCTAGACAGATGCGGAGAGAGTGGAGAGTGAGCGCCGGAGACCAGCAGGGCCCGCGGGGGCGGAGGAGGGGGCTGGAAATGTCGGGGGAGGCAGAAATCGCTTGGGGACAGCAGCGGAGCCGCCCGCGCGGACGGACCCGGGCGGACCTGTCCCAGGCAGGCCGGGTGGCCAGAGTCCCGCGTGCGCCCCAGCCCCAGGGCCGGCAAGACGGCCGCATCGCAGGGCCCCGCGCTCCCGCCCCGGCCTTACCTGGCCCTTGACCAGGCTGGCGGCGAACTGGCGCATGACGGCCTCCACCGTGTAGGCGCTGGACCAGCCGCGCGGCGTGAGCAGCTCCATGCAGATGGCGCCGCCGTCCAGCACGTAGCCGTTCTCCAGGCGCGGGCTGAGCACCCGCATGAAGGGCGGCGAGAAGGGGAAGCTGTCGGGGAAGGTGAGGTTGAGCAGGATGAACTCCGTGTTGGTCTCCTTCATGTCCTGCCACAGCACCGAGTCCTTGTCCACCTGGTGCAGCTTGACGTTCCAGTCGAAGAGGCTGTCGTCCACCAGCTCCACCGAGATGAAGCGGTCGCTCAGGCGCGCGATGTCCTGCAGCTCCTTCATGAGCCGCCGGCTGCGCACCTGCGCGCAGTGCTGCTGGCGCGCCGCGGGCACCAGGCTGCCGCCCGCCGCCGCCGCCGCCGCCGCCGGGCCCGGCCCCGCCCTGGCGCCCGCCGCCCGCTCGCGGGGGCCCCCGGCGCCCGCCGCGCCCGCCCCGGGCTGCGGCGGCCTGTCGCGCGGGCCCGGCTCCGCCGCGCGCCGGCCTTTGCCCTTGCCGGGCCCGGGGCTGGCGTCGCCCGCGCCCCCGGGCGGCTGCGGCTGCGGCGGCGGCGGCGGCGGCGGCGGCGGCGGCTGCTTGTGGCCGCCGCTCTTGGCGCCGCCCTTGCCGCGCAGCGACGCGCTCTGCTGGCTGTGGTGGTGCTTGGGGTCCTCCGTGTCCCTGTTGTGCAGGCGGATGAGCCCGATCTTGCGGAGCAGCGTGGCCATCTTCGGCCCGGCCCGCGCGGCTGCGAGGCGGCGGCGGCGGCGGCCACTCAGCGGGGCGCGCAGCGGGACACCCCCGGCGCCGGCGGGGGCGCAGCGGCGCGGGCTGCACGCGCGCTCGCCGGCCGCGGTGTCGCCGCTGTCATGCGACGGGCCGCGCCGCTCGGGTCCCGCCGCCCGAGGAGCAGCGCGCAGGGGACGCGGCGCGGCCGGCCGTCCCCGCCGGTGCCGGGCGCAGCCCCGGAGCCGGCGTCCGCGGTCCTTTGTGCGCGGCCGCAGTCGGCTGGTGTCGCGTCCGAGCGCGCTTCGCGCCCGCGCCCAGCCGCCCGCAGCGCCCGGAGGCGGCGAGGTGGCCGCGGGCTGGCGCCCGGCCGAGCTGCGCTGGCGGCTACCGCGGGGCCCCGGCCGCTGCCGCTTGCGTCGCCGCTGCCGCTGCGGCTGCTGACATTGCAGAGGCGGCGGCTCCGTCTGAGCCCGGCGCGGCGCGGCGCGGAGGGGCGGCCCTGCCGGCCGGCGGGGGGGGCGCGGGGCGGAGCCGCGGGCTTGTCTGCGCCGCGCCGCCCCCGCCGCCCGCCGCCCGCCCGCCGCCCGCCGCCCGCCGCCCGCAGCCCGGCTCCCGCGGCGACACGCGCTCGGCCGCTGGGGGGAGACCGCGGTGCGCGCCGGGCCGGCCGGACGCGGGACGCGGGCGCACCGGCCGGCGGCTCCGGGGCGGGCGGGGACGAGCCGCGGGTGTCGGAGGCGCTTCCCCTTCGGCCGATCCCGGCGGGCCGTGGCCGCCGCCCAGCCTGAACCTTGCTTAGCCCCCTACAACCCGGAGGGGCAGCGGGCCCGGAAAGGGTGGAAGGCTGCCTGTGCCGTGATGCCTGGAGCCGCGTCCCAGGCCCGGGGCTGGGGCTGGGACGAGGGACAGCGGCGGGGACGCTTCCTAAAGGCTGCTCAGAGAACGTGGCCCGGCATGAGGATGCGTCCCGACGCGTGCTCCCCGCAAACTTCTAAGGGATAGTCCCTGAGAGTAGCGGCTTGTCCTGGGAGCTGCAGGCGGTCATCCCGTCCGCCCACTCAGGGGGCACACTAACCCCTGCGTGCTGAAGAGGGGTCCCTAGGAGCCCGTGGCGCCCCGGCTTCCAGGAAGGCTGCTGGGAAACGCCTCCATACGGGTGCCCACCGATGACCACCGATGACCGGAGTCGCGGGCACAGGGCTGACCTTTGGGGCCACCCTGGGAAGGGCGAGTGCTTGAGTGCTGATCAAGCTGCCTACAGGCTTTCGTCCTCCGTCTTCCTTTAACCCATTGGCACTTCTTTGCATCTGGTGAGCTTTCAAGCAGAAACCTACTCAGAGCACCAGCTGGGAGCCAGGGGAGGCGCTGCAGCGTTTGCCTGCGTCCTGGGGTGTGGAGGCCAGCGCGTACGGGAGGGGCACAGGGCTGGCAGAAATACTGGAGCAACGAGCCCCAAACCTTTGGCTTCGACTTGGGGAGCCTCAATTCCTCTATAGAACGCTCTCATTCTGATGCCACAGTGATGTTTAAACGTCCTTGGCATGTTCTCATTTCCCGAATGTACACTGAAAAATAGCTGTTTAGTCCACCCCAGCGAGGCCCAAGCAGTCTGGGACTCGGGTCTCTGGGCTGTCCCCTGGGAGAGGGAGGTGTAGACATAGTCCTCCCAGCTTGGGCCAAGGAGGAGGAGGTACCTGCACCACCCTCCTGTCCCCAGAGAGGTGACCGAACCCAAAGGTGCTACCTGAGGCAGTTTTCCAGCGGGCAGGGCCCCTGGCTGCCACAGGCTCAGCGGCAACTGACTGCAGGTCTCTCTGTCCAGGGCTCTGGACTTCCTGGTGGCCCCATTCTGTCCTTCTGGTTTTAGGCTAGGCTGAAGGAAGATGACAGGTATGTGGGGAAAGCACTCTTGAGTTTCGCCTTACCTGGGGGCATGGGTCGAAAGCTGACAGTGGTGGGGACAGGTAGGCAAGCACAGAAGCCTTCTCAATGTTAGCTGGCCCTCTCATCGGTGCAGAAATGAGTTTTAGCCCTGCTTAGCCACGTGCCGGGACTCACCCTGTCCCTGTGCCCCGTGTACCACCGTCATCATGTGAGACAGCACACTGCGTGGCATATCTCTGCTGGGTCTCAGAGGCGAGCCAACCTGGCTGGTGACATTGTCCTCCCTGGAACCAGTACCTGCGTGAGACCTCCTCTTGATCAGACATGGCATTTGTCCCCTTGGGATGAGCTGGCCTCTGTTGGTGGCAATGAGGACAAGAGGGTTGAGAGTGTTGAGAAGAAGTCTTCTCGGACAAGAAAGAGGACTTCGGCTGGGAAGACTGGTGCTCCTCTCCAGCGGGGAGAAGCCACTGCCGCTGGCGAGGGGTGCGAGGGGCTTCAGGGGTGCAGCTTCTCCAGGTTTTCTGAGTCAGCCAGCAGACTTGTTTCAGTCGGCCAGGTCCCACCTCCTCCTTCTCCTTGGATGTCCTGGCTCACATGCCAGCAGGCTGGGCTGTGAACTGAATACACTTTCTAATTCTGCACCTGAAGAATCAGGTGCGGGGCCGATTTTCAGCTGCCCGTCCTGCAGGGGTTGGTTGTGCTGGTCCTTTGGGACCCGGGGGAGCCTTCTGCCTGCTCTGACTTGTCCTGAGCTGGATGCTGACCTTGGTGCCTGTCACTGTCCTTCTGCGAGTCCCTCCAGGGCCAGCACTCCCACCATGAAGGTCACATACAGAGCTCTACGGTTCCCAAAGCCGGTCTCCAAGCTGGCTTGGCCTTGGGCATTCGTGTGATAATGATTCTGCTTGCACTGTGGCACTACCTATTCTTCATTTCCTGCTGTCATCGATGCCACGCTCGAGGTCAGTGTCGTTGGACAGTCAACTGGTTTTCCAACCCATCCCTGGTCCTACTAAGCCCTGCGCTGTCAGGGTTCAAGCAGGAACGCAGAGTCTCCTGAGAATTTGAATAGGAGAGCTGCAATCCAGGTGACTGGCTGTAATGGTGCCAAAGTGTCTGGGAAACAAAAGGCAGAGGGGTCTTATCCCGAACTGGTAGCTGTAAACTCCCCGGGGGCCTGAAGCGGGCTGTCGTGTGGAAGGTCTGCGAGCCCCAACCCCAAGGGCGGCCTCCATCCACGGCTGTCCACCTCGGTCCTGCCCCATCAGGGCCATGATCCACTTGTGGCCTCCAGAGTCAGGGGGGGCGGTCCCAGCCCACCCTGGTCAGTTGGGACTAGCTGGAGACCCAGACATCTGTCACGGTGGTCATCTCTGAAGACCTCCTCTTGGGCTATGCTGAGCGTTTGCACAGAAGAAAGGCGCTGTGATGACTCCTCTGTAATTACAGAATATGCAGATTTTCCTGCGCGTCGGAGGGAGGCTGGAGCGAAGAAATGAGTCATGCCTTCTTTTCTGCAGAAGGCGCTGCTTGGTCCTAAAGAGATTTCCCGAGATAATAACCTCATTTTCCTGTCCTTTTCATCTTTGCTGGAGGCAAAGACAGTTACTTTCTGGTTGTGGGGAAGTGTGAAATGACAGCTGATATTGTCTGTCAAGGTGGTGTCTCTATTCAAAGCCACCTTCAAGATTCGCTCTAAACAGAGGCGCAGAGAAAGCGCTCTGAGAGGAGGGCGGCTGCTTCCTGGCACAGCTGAGGGGCGGTGAGTGAAATATCACAATTAGTTGAAACCAAGAGCAAGTATTCTATTTATCTTATGAATTTTCAAGGCATTCACATATAATGGAACCCGTTGAACTCTTTTTTGTGATTTATCTCCCCAGTGGTGTATGGCAGTAAATGTCTTATTCTCTCCATGTCAACTTTGTAAAATATAATCAAAAATAAACTGCCGATTGGGTACGCAAAAACAATATTTTTTTCAAAATGACTGAATATAGGGGATTCACTCACATGTAGCGCAGGGCATAGATCTTAAGGGAGACGCGTGCGCCTGTGTGGCTCAACCCCAGTTGAGATGCGGACTATTTCCCTCACTCCAGAAAGTTCCCCCACGTTCCTGTCCTGTCAGCCCGACCCATCCCTCCCCCAGAGGCACCCTCTCTTCCGACTTCTGTCACTACACATAAATGTGCTTGACATGGAACTTCAGGTCAGTGCAATCACGGAGTGTGTACTCTTTCATGTCTTTTATGATTTCATGGTCAGACGCATCTGCGCATGCGTGGTTTGTTTTCACTGATCAGTGGTCTTCACTGCATTTGTTCATCCATCTTCCTGCCGAAAGGCATGCGATTGCTTCCACCTTTGAAGATTGTGCGTATAGCTTCTATCACACTCCTGCACTAATCTTTTGGAATGTATATTTTCACTTCTTTTGAGTCGATGACAGAGTGGAATGACTACTTTGAAGGCTAGCAGATGTTTAACTTTACAGGAAGTGCCTAAGCTCTTTTCCAAGTTGATGGGACCATGTACGGAACTGCTGGGAAATAGGAAAGGGGATCGTCAGGGGAGGTGACGAGCGCTGCTGCTGAGCTGGGAGCTGTTTCCTGGTGAGTGGAGAGGCAGGACATGGCAGGACTCGGAACTGCACCAAGGTCTGACTGCGCGCTAGAGGTGGTGCTAGTGATTCACCCAAACAGGGGCAGCCGGGAGCCCCCCAGGACCCCCCTGGGGGCGCAGCACCAGCTCACCCCTGGAGGAAGCCCAGCCGTCCTCCCAATCCTCAAAGAGGAGGTCTTGATCAGCTGCCCACAGCGGTGAGCAGAGACGCCCGAGTTTCATATTCGGAGATGAAAACAACACTGGACATTTGAGGAAAAGCAACCCAAAGAATTAACACCTGAGGAAACGAAGCTCAAAGAACAAAAGAGAGAGGTGAGATATACAAGCATCTTCACAAGCAACGTGGGGTGCAGCTCGGTCTGGTAGGCTGGTGGGGCGCATTTGTGAGGGCGTGTCCTCCCGAGTGTCGCCACGCGCACAAGTGGGTTAGTCCAGGAAGGAGTTTGGGTAGGAATGTCTGTGTCCTGGTGAAAGCGATCCCCGCCCAGAAGAGTCAGGGAAGCTCCTTCTGCAGACGTCCAGCTGCTGAAGACAAGTGGGGCGGCAGCCCCTCAGCCGTGGTTCTGCTGTTCCAATGATATGCTGTCACTGCTGCCCTACCGTTCTGCACAAAAGTGCTCCGGAATCACAAACACCCCAGGAGTGAAGCGACACTGCATGACACGTAGGTTTCAGGTGTGCGCCCTTAGGTCTGTTTTCCCTGTCAACACCTCGCCCAAGTCTAGTTTCCACCCAGCCTTGCACACCGCTGGCGGGGACGGCATGAGGATGGTCATCAGGGAACCCAGGATGGAGAGTCCTTAAAAACTGAAGACTGGAAACATCATGGGACCCAGTCATCCCACTTCGGGGGATCTCTCTGAAGCTATGAAAACAATCATGTAAAAGGACGCCTGTACCCCATGCTCACTGCACGCTTTTCATGGTCGCACTGAACTGCACTGGGTCACTACAGCCACTGCTGTTCCCGCCCCTGTGAGGAAACAGGAGCTGTGGGAAGAGGACCCCCCACCATGCGTGCACCTGTTTCTTCAAAGGGAGCACACATAGCAGTGCGATGGAGCTGCAGGCAAATACTATGGGGCTATCTCTGGCTCTGGGTCAGTTATTGGACATTTCTGGCACTGGAATTTAGAGTGGCATGTGTTTTATGCAAGACATTTAGAGCAGGGCTTACAGGGGCACCAAATTTGGGTTTCACTGAAAGTGCCAAAATCCCTTGTGCCAGTCCTGCCATTTGTATGAAGCTCTGTTGGACCACCTGTCATTATTATGTGATCTCTGATGGGCATTCATGACACTTACTTATTGCTGGACTGGCTGCTCTGCTCCTGTTCGAATTACTCTGCCTCCTCCTCTCCCCTTTGTCACCAGCGCATAACCCCGTTCAGTTTTTCCATCCCTGTGTCCCGTAATTGTTTCAAGGAGAGACGGTCAGCCTATGGATGGACCTTGAGGGGCTCCTGCTCAGTGAGGTAAGTCAGACGAAACAGATGAAAACTGCGTGATTTAACTCTTCTGTGGAGAGAAAGAAAGAAAAGGAAAAAAGACTCCGATCATGAGAACGAAGAGCCCACACTTGCTTTTTGAGTCGGGGAATCTCAGTGCGTCTCCGCTGGGGTGACCAGCCCCAGGAAGCCCCGCGTTGCCTAGCGGGATGTGACCAGTCAGCCGGCAACATGGGGCAGAGACACCACCTCACCCGGCCACCCGGAGTGAACCCTGACCGCTGTCCCACACCATGACCACGGCCACGCCGGAGGGCCAGTGGGCACCGGTGCTCCCCTGAATCCCTGGGCCAGATTTAGGGAAAGGTTGTCACCTCAGCAGCGACAAGATCCCTCGACAGCCATGTCACTGCACAGCAGAGCCCAGCCCCGAGCTCCGCCCGCACTGGGGAAAGGGCTGGGCTGGGCTGGGAAAGTGCTAGACCCCCCTCTTGTTTAATGTCGAGTGCTCACCAGGAAAAATGGGGACAGTGGTGTCAAGCATGGCAGTGAGCCACACGGACCCAGAGCCGGATGAAGATGTTCAGCTCTTACTCCTGTGTTGTGACATTAGACTCTGAGATAGTGTCCCCAAGTGTGCGGGTATTTAACTGAGGGAGGCGAGGTATTGATGGTGGATGTCAGTGGTCCACGTTATCACATGTATATTTCAGGAGCAAATGGCAGTTTGGGATTTCTCCTGATGACCTTGACTCTCTACCTCTCTATGCATTGGAGTTACATTCTTCATCTTGTTGAAGATGTAAGTGCTGTCTAGAAACTTTTCTGTAGGACATGTGTATGCTTTGGTCAGGCAGAGTATGTCAGTGGGCTGCCCATGGATGACAAGACAAATCCATAGTCACTTATGAGAAGCATGTGGCCCTTTGGGGAAATGACTGAGATGTCCCATTTTTGTGTGTGAAAAGGTGATGCGTTATATGCTGTTGATGCTGTGACACCATCCCTCTTTGCCTCAAACTTGCATGTCTGTTGAAGCCAGCTCATGAGACAGGAATGAGGACTGGGGTTGACCATGTGTGGCTCTCATGCCGAGTGAGCGTGTTTTTCCTCTCTGATCACAGTGCTTCTCTTCCGTAGAAATTTCTGGTCCTGGCTGGCTTGCTCTCAAAGTCCCCTTCTAGATTTCCATGCTTTCCTGTCTCAGCATAGGTTCAGGGGAGCACTAGCCTTCCCTCCCAGAGGTGACAGGGGAGCGACCTCCAACCTTCGAGTGTCACCAACCCAGTGGGGTAAAGGTTTGTGTCTCTGTCACCCTCCTATAACCCAGGCGCTGCGGTGTTCTCTTCTCTGTCTTCTCCTTTCCAGGTTGGTCTACTCCAGCCTTGGACCAGCAGTGTTAAAATTCTGCTCTGCATTCTCTTCCATTAAGAAAATGTCACCTCTTGGCCCCTAACACTACCACGTATTAGTTCCGTGAAACATTTTACAGGGAGGAAAGCATGTTGCTCGGCTGCGGCTGGAACTCTTGCTGTGAAGCACCTTTACAGAAAAGGAATGGCCCTTACTGCGTCAGGAGTGACAACAACTGGGAATCCATTGCCATTGTGGCCTGACATCCCCACGCTGCCCTGGGTGTGGCCCCGCCAGGAGGCCTCCCCAGCCCCGCCCACCTGCAGAGTCCCAGAGGCGCATCGCTGGGCTCACAGGGGCTGGGAGCACAGGCCGCGAGTCCTGCCTCTGCACCTCTCATGGGCAATCTCACCTCTCCTGAGAAAATATGCTGTTTTTTGGACTGCTTTTTCATCTAGGCAGCGATATTTTTCTTGAAAAGAGATTTTCTTTAGTGTTAGCCTCTGCAGAATAAAATATTAGGCAATTTAAAAAGATAGATCTTGCTTCCTCCACACAGATAACTTAAACAGATAAGCCATGAGTTGTACACATATATATTATAAAAAAAAAAAAAAAGCAATTACCATCTGCCTGATAGCAGAGAATAATTCTGCTAGAATTGAGGTTTATTGTGTAGTTTTATAATTAGGAGGCCTCCAAATAGAATAATATCCTTATCAGAATTCATGAAGAGTGTCTCCTAATATTTTCCTTTTATTTTTCCACTCATTATAGAGATTGCCTGTTGGTTTCCAGAGCGGGGAATTTAGAATGCAGTGCTGGGGGTGGCGAGGGCAGAGCACTGTCTCCATGTCCTCAGAGGCTTTAGAGACGAAGGTCGCCTTCCAGTTGAGTAGCCGCTGTCTGACGGATGGCAGGCATCATCTGTAAACCAAAGTTCTGCGTTGAATAAATACCAGTGACACTCCAGGCCCAGTGCTGGGCTGGCGGAGTGTAGGGGCCCCTCTCCTCCTAAGGCCTGCTGTCCCTCCCCGGCAGGGCCCCCACCACTGCCCCACAGTGTTGGGAAAGGACCTGTCTGCTCCCCAAGGCCCTCTGCTCACTCTGCTTGTCTGCCGCCCTCTGGGGATTGGGTCGCTGTTTCTGTGATGTGGGAGGGGCCCAGGGCCCGGCCACAGTCTCTCCTCCCCGACACACCCTCACTGCTCCCCCATCACGCGTGAATCGCCCTGCCCTCATCACGCACTGAAGTCCGAACCTCCATCCCCGATGGCAGAATGCGACTGTATCTGGGGTCTTTACAGAGGGGATGAAGTAAGAGGGCCCCAACGGGACCAGAGTCCTTGTAAGCAGATGTAATCAGAGCACAGACACACACGGAGAAGGCCCGTGTGAGGACAGAAAAGACGGCCACCTACACATCAGGGAGCGAGGCCTCAGAAGGAACCAGAGAGTCCGCCTGGGTCTCAGGCGCACTGCTCCAGCCCGTGAGAAGGGTGCTGGTCGGCAGCCCCAGGAGGGGTTCATCCCAGGAGCCTGTTAGCTCATCGAGTCCTGTGTGCAACGCACGGGCCACTCTCTGCATGTGGACTTGCCTTCTTGACAGCTGTGCTCACCTCTGTGAGGCCCGTATGCAGACAGCAGACCCCGGCTCTGGAAGGGCGATGTCGCCACTCCTCACTGTTAAGTCTGCCGGAGAGAAAACTGTATTTGTCCTAAAAGGGAGGGATGGAGGGAGGGAGGGAGGTTTAGAAATACATGACAAGTCTTCACCGCCAACTGGGGACATCTTTTTAACACAGGGTAGTATTTTGAGACATGGTTTGAACACTTTCTCCATTCACGTATTTCTAGTCCAACACTGTTTTCAGTACTATTTTCTTCTGTCTATTTTTATACTTTTCCAAAATCTGGGTATTTTTAAATATTGCCACTTTATGAACTCCAGCAAGTTCTAGGCCTTTCAAACACCTTTGTGGTGTCTTCGTGAGCTCAGACTAGGTGACCTCTGCAGTCGTCAGAGGGGACGGCATGTCCCTTGGCAGGCAGATGGCTGTACGTCACGAGCTGGGGTTTGTGCACCACCTGTAAGAATGGTGTGAGGTTCCCACGAGCTGGCTCATCTGCTCCTGCGTTGGCTGGAGAGCTTCCCAGGCTGGAGGGTCGGCGGAGGCATGTGGGAGGCTGCGGGTCCCAGTCAACCGCTGTGGCGTGCGGCCCAGCGCTCATCACGGCCGACGACTGCTGGTTCCAGCTGACGCTTTCCCTGAGGCCCGGGCCCTACCCACCCAGATCTGGGGTGGAGAGACACGTGCGTCCAGCTCTGCTGGGGAGAAACAGCTGCACACCGGCAGGTGCAGCCCCTCCCACCCCAGGTGCTGGGGGTGAAGGGGGTGTGTCCCCACCCCCCAGGTGCTGCCCCTCCCACCCTCAGGTGCGGCCACATCTCAAAAGTGACTCCTCTTTGCCATGAGTGCACTCACCCCTCTCCTCTCCGCATCTCCCCTCCCCTCCTTTTTCTCAGCTGAGAATATCTCCACCTAAACAGGTGAAGCGTGTAAATGCACATGATGCAGTCAATTAAATTTCATCCATGACCTGAGCACCAAAAATCTTAGATTTCTTCAGCAAGAAAATGCTGACTGACTGTTGAGAAAGAGCCACAGGATTAGGTCCATCTCAAGGAAGTTTCTGGAAGGATCTGCTTGTCCTTTCCCGTGTTAATTTCAGAAGCGTGCTGTCCACTGTCCCAGAGGGCGGCCTGACGCTGTGATCACTGGGTGCATCAGCACCCTGAGGCTCCGCTGTCGTCCTGTCTTAGCGCTCCCTGACTCCCGGGGGCGCTGCGTCCGGGGGACCCAGGACCGCACATGCCGGCCTTCCCCTCCAGACGGTGCCTCTTCTATGCTGAGCGCTTCATTTGACGAGAGTCACTGGCGTGATGCGGAGCCTCCCTGTTAAGAGTTACCGAACTGGGGGCAAGTTTCTGAACCTCCGTGAAACTTGTTTCCTGGCAGTCAAAGGAGGACGATCCTCAACTTCCAGTCACCACCAAGCGTGAGAGGGAGTGGTTTTCAGTGCAGATTTTCCTGGTGTTGCCCTGCGAGTCCTCCCCGAGAGGCCCAGGGCCGCTCCTCTGTCCTCTCCTAATTTAGTTCGGATTGGGAAGCGTCACGAGGGAACCGGGACGCTTCCACCGCTAAGTGCTCACGGTTGAGCCGGATCTCCCGCCGAATGTCCTGCGCACCCCAGGGTGCTGCGCTGCCCCGCCTCTGCCCTGTCCACGCCAGCAGCACTGTCAGTCCCAGCGGAGACGAGACATGCCTGGGGCAGACCCCTCTGGCCGCTGAGGGGCTGAGTCCGCAGGGCCAGGTGCCCTGCCGCGCCCGCCCTGTCCCCGTGTGCCTGCTCTGGCGCCAGAGCAAGGGGGCTGCCCAGCCGCACTTTGTGAACAGAGCATGTGCAACTAGAAATTTGGATGAAAGTGTGCGGTTTGCAGCTATGCCCACCCCTAAGGATGATGCTGGTCCCGGGACTTCTCTGCGTCTGTCACTCCTCTTCCCTGTGACGTTGTCTCCTTCTGGAGGGCGCTGGGGCAGTGCCTACATCACGGATGCCACTTGAGTCAGGATAGATGTCTATATCTGTCAATCATTGATCAGTGGCTATCATTTATCAATCATCTACATGTATCTATCATCATCTATAGCTATCAATCATCTATTATTATCTATCATCTGTATCATCTATCTTTCACCTATCATTTCTCAATCCTCTACCGTCTACCTATATCATCCATCCTCTTTCTATCATATATCATCTATCGTCTATCTGTCATCTGTCTCTGTCGTCCATTGAATCATCATCCACCTATCCATCCTTGCATCTACCCATCTATCCATCCATCAAAAACCTTTAAAGGGACCTACTTCAAAAGAGAAAAGTCTGAATGTGCCTTAGTCAAGTTCAGAGAGACTTTAATGATATGATATAAAGATTTTATATCTCTATAAATTATACATATTTCATTATGCCATAATTATATAAATAAGTCAATGTAAACACTCGTGTGATAGTATAATCATTAAATCTAATAGAAATAATTCTATTTAAGGGTAAATAATTCTAGCAGGAAACATATTGCACAGTATTTTCTGTGCGTCATATACCTGATGCACATGTTTCATAAATGACATCATCAGAATGAGATACCCAGGCTGGTGTCCCAGGCACACGGCGGCAGACACATGACTTCTCTGTGTTGCAGGAACACCTCTTCTCCAAGGTATTTGAAGCCAGTGGGGCACAGCAGGTGAATTAACAGGACAATTTTTAACAAAGAAAGCTGTTTAACGTAAGAGCACTTCTGGAGCATATATTTCCTGGTGGAAGACAAGACAGGTGGTAAGAAGGAGGCGGGGTTTTCCTCGTGAGGACTGTCTCCTCCCTGCGTTCTCGGCAGAGATTTCGCTGTGCCGTGCCTCACGGTAGCCCTAGAAAATGCCTTTGTGTCCAGCTGTTCTTGGAAGGTCCTCCTCTCCTGGGCAGCGCCGGGAGCCCCGCACCGCGTGGAGCCCCCACTGCCTTGTGCTTTCCTTCATTTCCCACAGTGTCCGGAGGATTGCCTTCTCGCCCGCTGGTCTGGAAGGCACACCTCCCCGGGGCAAAGGCTCAGTCACCATGCAGTGACTTTGCTGAGATCGGTTGGTAGGACGCTGGTACAGAAGACACCCTGCAACCAGGGTCTGGCACACGGAGGGAGGCTGACGCAGAGCTCCCTCACTCGCCGAGTGTGTCCCTGCCCACTCGCTGTCCCCGCTACCTTGACACAGGTCTTCTCAGAAACCCCTCTGACGGCTGCGTCCGTTTGGTTCCTGTCTCCCAGGGTGAGCCCCATGCCTGCAGCTCCCGTGTGAATCTAATTCCAGATCACACTGCGTGTGGCTTCTCTGAATCACGTGCGGTCGCTGTCTGTCCCTTGGCGGGTGAGAAAAATGTATTCTTCATGTTTCATTTGGCATTTCCTTTTCCTAGCAAGGGACACGTTCCAGCACATGAACCCTGAACGGGAAAGGAAGCTCCGTGTGGGCACACAGCATCAGCAGGTCAGGCCGAAGTGCTCCCTCGTCCCCTGAGCAGCCGCCTGAGACTTCCTCCTTCCCGCACCCCTGCATCGGGGAGATTCATTCGGTGGGATACCCCTGCTAGTTTTAAATAAAGTGTTTTTTATTAAAGGAAAGGCGCAGGCAGGAACGAAGGCGAAAGAGAGGAGGAAGAAGCATTTATTGGCTTTACTCAGT
This sequence comes from Solenodon paradoxus, assembly GCA_004363575.1. Taxonomy (NCBI): domain Eukaryota; kingdom Metazoa; phylum Chordata; class Mammalia; order Eulipotyphla; family Solenodontidae; genus Solenodon; species Solenodon paradoxus. Next base: position 17,983 of record RJWH01007117.1, on the reverse strand, counting down.
TGTTCATCTTGGTTGTTCCCCGGGACCAGGACGTGAACACGGGTCCTTGGGATGGACGTGGACAGCACCAGTTGAAGGCAGCAAACCCAACCGCTCCTCCGCCCCCTGCGCTCCCCATGCCAGAGGATGCGTCTTCACTGACTGCCTCTGCTCCAGCACCTCTGCAAAGGTCTCCTACAATATGGCCACGTCCACAGCGCCCACGGTCAAGACTGCGACAGCTTCCTGGGGCACAATTCAACCGATGACAGAGGGCAAGAGAACACAAAAGACCTTTGCCATGGAGGTGACCAAGCTCGAAGAGACCCTGAGATGAGCCCCGTCTTGTGGAAGGCCCCTTCGCCAGACGAACCTGTGACAGGTCACAAGCTCTCCGTCCACTGTCCTGTGAGCCCTGCCAGGCTCTGTTAGGTCAGGGACATCATTTAAGTGGACAGAACTGCAAGTGGCTTGGCCTGAGGAGCTGCCTTCCAAGTCGAGTTTCAGTCAGACTGGGAGGGGCATGGGCCCAGGGGTGCAGCAGACACGGGTGACTCCGGGGGAGCGTGGACTTGAGACACCTTCTGATGCGTCGGGGACGCAGACTCTCTCTGGTCCCTTATTTACTAGCTGCTGGTCCCTTCATGGCCAGCCACTCATGAGCTCCTGTCCGAGGCCCGTGTGCCCCCGCCTTGAGGACCGGCCTCACTGGGTCACACCCGTAACCTCCCCTGGGTGAAATGCTGCTCCTCTGCAGGGCTGTGCTAGAAAATGAGGGCGATAATCAGATAGCACATCTTCAACGCGTGGTCACGAGATTTAGAAAGATAGTGATGAAGCCAAAGGGCTATACTTGTCCCCTCAGCTGCAGACAGGAGCTGGCGGAAGTGAGCTTCTGGGTCCAGGACCCAGCGGAGGCTCGTTTTCTCCGCAGTAGCCGCAGTGCCCCGAGCTGCTCCAGGGGATTTGTGAACTCTGTTTCCTTTAGGGAACGAGAGGCCGGTGCAGGTGGCGGCTGGAGGGGAAGGTGGGTGCTTCAAATGCAGTCTTTGTGGCGGTCACTTGGCTTCACAGGACACTCCAAGCCCACAGGCGCAGGTGCATCGTCCTGCAGGCACAGGGCCGCACGGGGGCTCCGGAGTCACTCAGACCCGGGCTCGCTGCTGCTCGCAGACCCCGCAGCACGTAGCTGTGAGCACATCAACCTCAAGAGTCCTCTCTGCTGCTGTCACGTGGCGGGAAACCCGGCTTCGGTCTCGGTTTGCAGAGGGTTCCATCCGAGGGGGGTGCTGTCCCCGCCCGCGGCGAAGGTGTCCCACGCTGGTTTACCGGGGAGCTGCCTGCACAGGGTGTCTCCCGGGGGAGGTGTCCACGCACTCACCCGCCACGCCCCCGATGAGCCCTCACTTGGAGGCAGGGTCTTCACAGAGTGGAGCAGGGCGAGCGAGGGGCCTGGGCTCGGGTGCTGTCACGGAATGTCACGGGTGGAAGCCCATCTGGAGGCTGCAAACGGGGGAGCAGAGGCCCTCGGACGGAGATCCGGGGAGACCGTTCTCGTGGCGTCCTCACAGAGCGAGCCCTCTGCGGCCAGTTTCCCACCGTGAGTGTCCATGCTCGTGATCTACCTGCCTCGCAAGCCCACCCCGCTCCCTCCATCACCTTGGGGGAAAAGGGTTCAAAATATGAACCTGGAGCAAACGTTCAGTCCATGGCTTGAGGTCATTAGCTCTACTCCGACTCATAAACGTGATGGCTGGGCACCGCGGCCGAGGGAGAGCCTGGGACCTCCCAGACGCCCGACAGAGCTGGTCCTGCCCACGCCTCCATCTCGGGCGCTTGGGGCCGGCACCCCCGCAAACGTGCCTGCGGGGTGTATGCAGAGGTTGGGGCACCAGAAAAGCAGGGGTCGGGGCATGGATTTGGCGACTGGCACATACACCCACTGGCCCCGCTTGGAGCAGCAGACGCACAGGGCACTCGGTCCCGGCGGGCACAGGCAGCTGGCGTGGAGAGGCCCCTTCTAGCACCGGTCTTGCTGTTTCTTTATCTTTATTACTGGGGTCTCTACAAGCTGGAATATCTCTTTATCTTTATTACTGGGGTCTCTACAAGCTGGCATATCTCTTTATCTTTATTACTGGGGTCTCTACAAGCTGGAATATCTTGAAAGGGGGAAGGTGCCCCTGAAAGAAGGATGTCGAGTGGCCAGGGACGTCACATGCAGTGTGATGTCTAAGGACAGGAGACGTGGGGTGGGAAACCACGTCCAGGGAGAGTGTGGGCTCCGCTGCTGTAATTACAGGTCCCTCCATCTGCGGACACTGTTTAAGGGCAAATGTCTCGGGGCTCTTGCCAGCTTGTTAATGTGGGACACGTCCGAGCACATGCCTTGGTGATGGTCGGCGTCCAGGAGACCAGATGTCTCACGCAGCCCTTGATGCTGATTTGCACTGTGATGCGGGAAGATTGATTGCTCCATTTCAATGAAACCCGACTAGGGAGGTAATGACTGCTTCTTGCCTTCCTTTCTCCTTTCTGCCAGGAATTTCTTCTGGCCTCTCTGAGATCACTATTTCAGGCTCTGGCTAATAATGCTGAGACCCACCATTAAGAACCCATCTCTGGGAATCTGGAGGCTGAAAATGTCGTCATGACTTGCAGCCTGCGTCTTCGGGGTGGGCAGGTGCACTCAGGGCTCTGCAGGGCCCTCTGCGGGGAGCGGCGGGCTGGGGCTGCTGGCTGCTTGGCCTCAAGTGTGACAGCCCACAGTACCATTACACATCGTCCCCTCGCACAGCTGGGACTCCTTGGTTCTAGGCAGGAGGCTGATGTGGGGGCAAGAGCTGAGGCCAGATTTGGGGTGAAGGCTAGGCTGCTGGGGTGTGAGTCTATCCCGGACTGCCCCCCTTTCCAAAGGGACCGCCTCCTTTGCTTTCCCCTGAAATCCAACAGGCAGAAATCTTGACAAAGCAGAAATGAATGTGCACCCGTGTGGCTGGCAGCTGTAACAATGTATCAGACCTGCGGTGGGTGCTGAAACCAGACATTTTCCTGGCAGTTTGGGAGGCTCAGCTGGAAGCCCGTTCTGGGGAGACTGTTTCCTCAGCTTGGGGTTAGCGGCACCGGGAGCTGTGTGTTCCCTCTGTCTGCCTTCGGCGGGCGTGGACATCTCTTCCAGTCGGGCACGTCCCTGGGGAGCGGGATCCCAGCCTATGACCTCGTCCAACTTTAGTCACATCTTCAAGGCCCCGTCTCCAAGCACTCACATCGGGGGTCCCGTGTGATACGGATCTGGGGGGACATGACTGTGCAAAACAAATACTAAGACTGCAATTCTGTATAGAGCTTTCCAAGATTTAGTCCTGGGGAATCAGGAGAAAGATCTAAGAGTCCCCGAGCGCACTTAGTGATGTCACGGGGCTCAGGCTCAGCGCTCCAGGTCTGTCAACTCGGCGAAACGTGGGCTGGGGCCTCCTATCTATGAATCTATAGTTAAATGAGCCCCGCTGGCCTTGGTGGTCAGCAGCGCTGGAAACCCGCTGCAGAGCAGGGGTGCGGAGGGGTGGCCGGGGAGGGCGGGGCTGGGGGAGGTCCCCGCGTGGCCCCGCCCGGCCCCGCCTTCCCCTCTCGGCCTCAGAGCTGTCTGTCGCAGAGGTCGCTAGGAATCTGTGAGGCGGGCATGTCCTGCTTGTCCAGCACACATTCTCTTATCTCCCTTGACCCGTGTCTGCCCAAGGAGACGCCACCTGCTGCCACGTCCGGAAAGCAGGGCTGTCCCAGTCTTCAGTCCACTCCCTTTCCACCCAGCTGTCCCCGGTGCAGGTGCATAATGGCTCTCTGCTCCCAGTCCCCCACCCCTAGACGCCCTCTCATCTTGACCTTCTCTAAGGCCACGTGCCCAGCGTGCAGGGGATCTCTGGTGCCTGCCTACTGAGGAGTGGCCCCTGGGGACCAGAATTGAACCCCTTTCTGGAGACATGCCCCCCTTTCTGGGCCCGTTCCTTCTAGGATCCTCCACTTGCAGACTCTTCTTGGGGTCCCGTCCTGCTCTCCAGGCCTGCAGGGAAGGGCTGCGAGGGCCCCTCTCCGCCTCCTCACCCTGCCCTGCTCAGGCTGCCCCTCTCCCTCCTCCTTCCAGAGGAGAGGGCCTTTATCACCGGGCTCAGCCAGAGCGTCGCTTCTGCTCCCACAGGCCTTTGTGACCTGCAGGTAGGAAGTGTGTGAGTCCGTGGAAACACGGCTCACCCTCCAGAGCACAAAGGAAACCCCGTTCCCAGCCCTGCGCCCCCCTGCCCCCTCCAAGGAATCACCTTTCAAGTTTCCACAAAAGTCATTGCCTGCCTGTATGCTCCGGGCCAGCCTCTGAGCCGGGGCCCCACAGCTGGTGACTCACAAGCAAGGAGGGCTCCCAGAGCCCCCACATCAGCCGGATTTACGTGCATGGAGCCCAAGGCCCAGAGCGAGGAAGTAACGGGTGACACCGCATTTTCGTGGCATCGCTCCCCAAGAACTGGAATTAGAAAGGGGCTCTTCCAAGGAAGGGCGTGGCCGGGCAAGAGGGAGAGAGGACCTGGAAGACCAGTGATCACAGTCGTGCCCGGAGGCAGAGGGAGGTCCAGCAGCAGCCCCGCGGGCCGAGCACGGCTGGGTCCGCACAGCTCTCAGGGCTCGAGATAGGACAGCAGACGCCGGCCGGCTGAGGGCGGCCCTGCGATGGGTCATCAGGCAGCCTGGACGCTCCACAGCAGTGCTGCTGGCCATGTCCATTTCCTCTGGAGCAAAGGAACCCTCAAGGTCCTTGTCTCCTCAAGGTCACAGTTGGTCGTGGGGCAGGGAGATGCACCCAGATCTCCCCCTCGTCTGTGTTTTCTCAGGAAAAGGTGCTTCTCACTCACGGAAGCTGCAGAGGAGAAGGGCCGTGCGCCCGGGAATTCAGCCGCCTCTCGGCTGTTAGGGAAGCACTGGGCAAGCCTCCTGGGACGCAGCTCACTGAGCGTCTGTGACTCCAGAGCAACAGCCCATTGGAGGGTGGTGGCCAGAGCCTGACCTTTCACATCACCTGCGTTCATTCTCCACTTGCCTCATCCGCTGGCTCTGGGGCGAAGGGTGCCTGGCAGAGCTCTCTTCTCGGGGGTCTCAGGCGCTCAGGGAGACCCCGCCTTCTCTGCAGGCCTGGGGCTTCCGTGCAGGCTGCAGGCCACTGACCAGAGGGGCTGCCTGGCTCAACCCGGGGACGAACTCCACGACAGCCTAGAGCACCCCTGCCCACGGCGGAGAGCCCTGCTCTGGGCCGCCCGACCAGACAGCTCACAGGGATGCTGCTGCGCTGCTCTGTGACCTGCTTCCATGTGGGGGACGCCTCAAGGTGTCTGTGTCCTGGGGCACCAGGACGGGACAGTGCAGGTGGCCTCGTCACCACCGCACTCTGGAATATTTCCAGGTGTCGGGCCTGTCCGTGACCCCAGGGACCCCAGGCCCGGGCCCAGCAAGAGCGGGCACGACACGAGCTGTATTCTTCCATTAGACCCGCACCCCCAGCCTCATCAGGAGCACAGGGCTCAGGTGGGCTCCTTCTGCCAGGTAGAGCTGCCTCCTCTCCATCTTCTAGCCGGGCCGTGCGGCGGGCGGCCAGAGCCGCTGTCCCCAGCTCCCCCCAGGCTCGTCTTCTGGGGTGGGCCAGGCACTTAGAGACCTCGAAGGCAGGACAGCAAGGTCCCTGTGAAGAGAGAAACCCCAAGAAGAACTGATACTGCCCACTATGGCTTTGAGGGAGCCCTGTGATGTTGACGTCTTCTCAACCCGCCTGCCGTCACCGAAGACTGGAAACCGCCTGGGTGGCTGCGCCCAGCATGGACTTCTCACTTCCGGAGGCTGAAGTCCCAGGCCAGCCTGCCGTCAGGGTCCGGGCCTGCTGAGAGCTCTTTCTGGGGAGCCGCTGGCCCACTGGCCTTTCTCTCTCTCGGCGTGGGCCCCACCCTCATGACCTCATCAGATCCCAATCACATCCCAAAGAATGCACTTCCGAATGCCATGCGCTGTGGGGAGACCTTGCGTGTCGGGTTTGGGGTACTCACAGTCCATAGCAGTCAGTTCTGCATCAGCGTGGCCGGGCACTGACCCCTAGCTATTCAGACACTGAGCCTGGGTGCCTGGGAAATGCAACACCGTGTGGATGACAGGGATGAACCTTTATCTCCACATTAACGGCCAAATTCACAAGCCTCAGAAAGCAGCCTTGCTTGGACATCTGCAGATGCGAGAAAGAGGACGTTCCTGGTGAGGTCACCCTTGATTGGCTGGGTCCTCAATCCTTTGAGAATGTCCTTAGAGGCTGGGAGAGGAGAGGACACAGACAGAGTGAGGGACAGAGAGGAGCTAGAGAAATGCGGTCGTGGCTGGAATGATAAATATCAAAAGTCAACACCTTAACCTGCTTGAACTAAGAACCCGGACTGACAGCCGATGAAAGCACCTTAGGATCAGACAGGCCAGACAGCAGGAAAAGTCAGCTTCCCTGCTTGCTAAGAACTGAGCAAGAGAAATGAATGAACATGATGGTTGCCCCAATAACTGGCCTCCATGAGGGGCCCTCATACCTGCCTCTTCTTCCCTTTATTCAAAGTGGAAGCCTTGTTCTCTCTCTAGTGAGTGCCTTTTCCTTTTCTTATTTCCCCTTCTTACTCATGAGTGCTGTGCGTGGTCCTGACATTCCTTTAGGAGACTGAACTCAGAAGCTAACCTGCGGGGCGAGGAAGGATGGGAAGGGGAGATGCAGGAATGCGTGAGACGGGGAGAGGCTGCCCCACCTGGGACCAGGCTTCCGTGGCGCTCAGCTGAGACCCAGGCCAGGCTGGGGGCCCGTTAATCCTGAGGCCACGTTGGCCTCCCTCCCCGTCCTCTGCCGGCCCCCAGCGCCTCTGGAGCAGGGTCCCGTCTGCGCCCCATGTCACCACCACCACCAGATGATTCTAATACGAAGCCGGTGCCAGAGCCTGTCCTGGACTGACCTTCACGGGAGCCACACTTTTCGGATCTGGCGCACAATCTCGCAGCGGCCGAGCAGGGGGACCTCGCTCGGGGCATCTGGGCTGCACCAGATCAGTTTCCCAGGGTGGCCCTGTCGGAATCACCCAGGCGTTCCACAGTGTGAGTGGCGGGGTTGGACGTCAGGCGGCTGCTTTCCTTGTCCAGGGCACAGCCTGCTCCAGAGCCAGGGCAGCAGACCAGGGCTCCTGTCCCACGGGCGCTCAGCAAGACGGAGGGCTGTTGACTCCGGTGGCTGCCCACTCCGGTGGCTGCCCGCTCCGGTGGCTGCCCGCTCCGGTGGCTGCCCCGCCCAGCGCTGAGGTCCAGACTCAGCAGGGCTCGGGCTCGGGGGTGAGCTCTGGGCAGTGTCGGGACAGCGATGCAGCCTCGGAGACCAGTGGCCAGGTCAGGAATCCTCCTCCACACCCAGCTGGCCACCATCGACAGTCCTGACAGCCGTGTCCAGAGCCATCCTATTGTACCCACGTCCTCAGCCCAGACCCAGGAGAAGTGAGTCAGATGGGAAAGGCCAGTGGCTTTACCCTTCTTGTCCCCAGTACTGTCCGGCTGTGACCGACCCGCCCTCACTTTGAGTCCCAGCCGCCTTTCCCGGGGCAAGCGACACGCCGCAGGTCTTTAGCCTGCTGGTGCAGCCCAGTGCGCTGAGCTCTCACGCAAAGTAAGCTGTGCGGCCTCCGCGGAAAAAAAGAAAGCAGGGACGCAGTGTGACCCATGCCTGTTGAGCCTCTAGGTGTTTTCTGGACCCACCAAGCAGGTGACAGAACGCCTCTCCTCCAAAACAGCTGACCCCCAGGGACTCACGGAAACTGCTGGTCTCACTGCCCACTGACTTAAGCCCCTGGCTCAGACTCGGGTTCAGCAAGCGGAGGGGCTGTCCTCCTGCCGCTGCCCTTAGTGAACACGCTCCCTCTTCTGCGTCTGACCTCGGCAGCAGGCCCGTCTGGGGAATTTGGGACCATAGTTTCTGTTGGTTCTGAGTGCAAGAACCATGAGGTGGCTACCTTTGGGGTCGTTAGCCGAGCACAGGGGCCTGCTCTGGGGCCACGAGTCAGGCCCTGCGGTGACTGCAGGGAGGGCCCGTCTCCTGGGGCCTGGCTGGCTCCTGGGGGCTTCCGTCCTGCGGACTGTGGCTGAGGCATGGCTGGAGCCAACAGGACATCGGCTGATCACACCTTCTGGCGCGGGCCGCCCCAGCCAGCCAGGGGACAGCCCCCAGCCTGTCGGTCAGCGTTTCCGTCCACTGCTCACTTCGCCCCAGCCTGTTCGAAGGAAATTAGCCAAGAGTTAAATTATTTGGGAGCACAAGTAGAGATAAATTATTCACTCGGTTAGTTTGACATTTAAAAAGCTATTTATAAAAAATGATCATTTCTCCAGAAAATAAAAATAGTGAGAAGCTCAGAATTGGCAGTCCTCACCCAGGGAGATAATGTGATGCGGAAGGCATTTCGGGGGTTTCCTTATAACACATTTGGTGTTTGCTGCGTGTTCTCTCTCCTCACTGACATTCACTAGTCCTCAGACAAGGTTCAGGAATCCTCAAACTTATTTTTACTTTGTGAAAAAGGAGAAGCTGATGGGTACACACCCACCACCGCAGGGCTGCTCTTAGGGTTGGGGGCGCCCGGCTGCACCCCGGGGTGCTGGGGGCCAGGAGGGGGAGGCCGGCAGCCTGGCTCCCTGTGGGGGTGGCGGCGGGAGCAGTACGCCGGAAGTGACGTGGCATGGCGGTGCCCAAATGGCAGACCTGTTTCAGCTCCATTCAAGTAGGAGGCGCCGTCTCCAGAGTGTTATTTCACGCCCGCTTCCCTCCTCCGTCCTGCCCAGGCCTCGGGCAGCGAGGACACAGCCCTGAAGCGTCTGTGCTTCAGAGGGACCTCCCGAAGTGGGGTACACAGGTGTGGGTGGAGAGATGCACGGCTCCGGTTTTGGGCAGTAAATGAAGGCTGAGGGTCCCCCCATGTCAACAGGCACAGGACCCTCAAGCACAACACCTCCCAGCTGTGCAGACGGTGAGGCGGAATAACACCGGCCTCCCAGCTGGACTGATCCAGACACTGTCCATGCTGGTGGCTGCAGACAGTTCTTCAGGGACTCATGTCAGAACCCACACCACCCCCGGGGGATTGTGGTGATGAGTGTCATCTATTACTGCTCTCCAGGGGCACTGGGCGACGTCCCAAAGGTACCTGGATGGGGCTTGTGAAGCCTCCACTTAAGGAGTCCCTTTGGGTGTTGTCAAATATGGGAGCCTTACTGGGCAGGTCTGCTTGACTGCTGACTTGACTGCCAAGCATCTGGTCCTCTGTGCTCCATGGTCCCCTGCACCTGCACGGAGCACACATCACCCTCCTCCCTCCACGCCCCCTGCACCTGCACGGAGCACAGATCACCCTCCATGCACGAGCTGGAGCAGAGTGGACCCTGCCTGGCATGGCCTCTGTGCCGGCCTCTCCTAGCCTCTTGCCAGGATGCCATTGTCCCCTGTGCTAATGAGGATGCTGTGAGAGCCCAAGCAAGGACTTTTTCTTGCATGAAATCTTCATTTTGTAATCATTTGAGACCTACAGAAAAGTTGCCAAGTCAGTACAGAGAGTTCCAACACTGGGTCCCCAGGGCGGACTCTCCTCACACTCACTGATGCCTGAGCCCCACCCTCGCCGCACCCTCTGCTCCCGCCCTCCTGTTATCGTTCCACATGACCGCAGACATTTGTCTGAGCTGGGGGAGCCCCAGGGGCCAGATACCAGGCGTGCGCAGGTCTGCTGGGTTCCCTCGTGTGGCTCTGGACCAGCTCTGCAGCTGGGGACACGGACATCCCCGAGTTGTGTCCTTAGGTTCCTCTGCTCTGTGTCTTTTGTCGTTTGTCCGTGATCTGATGGTTCTGGGAGTGTGGCTGAGATATTTTGCAGTCTTTCTCGTCTGGTCCCCCTCCTGCATGTGCTGGCTTCTGGGGACTTGGGGAAAGCAGAGGAGAAAGCCGGAGCTCCCTGTGTGCCATTCCATCCCCACCAGGGACATGAGGTACAGGTGCCGTCACTGGGCTTGATGACCTTGACCTTGGCTGTGTGGCATCCGCCCAATTTCTCTGCCGTAAGGTCACTCTCCTTCCACATTCTGCCCTTTGGAGGCAAGTCACCAAGTCCAGTCCACACACAGGGTCAGGGATGGCTGGAGGGCAAAGATGGTATCACTTGGATTCTGCCCGAGTGGGGCTCCTTTGAGAGAGGGGACCACGTGCTCCCTGAACTTACCCCTTTGCTGAGGACCGCTGCCGTTCAGGAGTGTTGACGACCACCGTGGGTGCTGGTGCTTGGGGGCCAGCGGCCACTGCTGTGGGGGGGACACGGGTCTCTCTCCAAAGGCCAGACGGGGGCTGCCTGTGTCTGAGCACCCTCACCCTCTCTTGGAGACCTGCACCAACCACCCTGGAATGACATTCTGCCCCCGCCGGGGACCCAGGCAAGCTGGGGACTTGGGGAGCTGCTTGGCATAGTAGACAGTGGTAACGGATGAGACAGCTTCCCGGGTGACGGCAGGGCTGACAGCCTCCTCTTTCAGAGTTATAATTAAAGAAGCAATTGAGAAATGCGATCTTTCCCATCCTGCCGACTCTAACCTACCTGTCACAAACACACTATTAAACTCCTCTGAGGGTAGGGTTCCTGTCCTTTCACACGCCTGCTCGCCGGTCCCCTTCTTAGGCTGTGGCTCGGGAAGGTTCCTTTCTGGAAACGAGTTTGGAGCGGGAGCTCCTGTTATCCCAAGTGGATGCAAGAAGACCTCAGAGTGGCGTCTCGCCAAGTACCCAAGGAAGATGTCTTAGACCCAGGTGTCTTCCCCGGCTCAACTATCAAAGCACACAGAAGACAGCAGGCTGAAGACGGTTTCAGAATGAAGGCCTCCCAGGTGTTGTCTGCCGGTGCACTTTCATCCGTTCTCGAGCAGAGTAAGAAAAAGGAAGACGGGGGTCCAGGAGACGGTGAGTCTGCACAAGAGGGGGCGCTTCCACGTGACGCTCCCAACAGCCCATCAACACACAGTGCTGCACACAGGGGACGCACCTTCACGCCTACAGCTCTGTGCTCTGTGCACGTGCTCTGAGTGGGCTCCAGCTCTCTCTCACACTCGGCTACACACACATGCACACATGCGTTCACACACCCATGCCTGCACACCGTGTTCACACGTACACACCCTCACGCACACTCAGAAACACACATACACATGCACTCATTCACATATACACTCATGAACACGCAGGAACACACATGCACACTTATACCTTCACACAAACACACATATACACAAACATGGATGCACACTCATGCACACTCATGCACATAAACACACACTCATGCACACACAGAAACACATTCACACGCACACACACATACTCATTCACATGCACACTCAGGAACACACATGTTCACATACACATGAACACTCATGCCTTCACACAAACACATACATACTCACACCGATGCTCACTCAGAAACACACACATACACATTCATATCTTCATACACACACAAACACACATACATACTCACACCAATGCACACTCAGAAACACACATTCACATATTCACATGCACTCAGACATTCGCATAAACACACACACTCACACCAATGCACACTCAGAAACACATGCACATACACATGCACACATCCACACTCACTCACACAGGCATCCCCCAGGTTCCCCTGGACACGACCTGAGGAGACTCAGGGGCCCACGCGGTGACTGACCACAGTGACTTGGAAGCATCAGCACAAGAGCGGTTCTGACAGACCTGTGTGTGGAGAGCCACCCAGAGGGACCCCAGAAAGAAGAACCTGTTACAGAAAAGAGAATGTGAGGATGAGGTCAAGACACCTCAGCAAGTAATAGAGGGAAGAACAGATTTCTAAAATGAATTACAGGAACACATGCCATAGTGAGGTTTCTTAATACTTGTTAGCTTGGAAAGGAAAGTCCTGTCCTCAATTTAGCATCTATAAATAGTGCTGAGTTTTGAGAAGTGTTAACGCTCCCTCTCAAGGAATGAGAATTCAAATGCTATTTGGGAAATATGGAATTTTAAAAGCCAGCCGTGGTTACAGCAGTCATGATAAAATATGCACCTTAGAACTGATTATTGATTGGAGAGATTTATGTGTTCAGTGCCAAAGTTCTTTGAGAATTTAGTGACCAGGTGTTTCTTCATTTATTTTGTCACGATTATGCAACAATAAAAAAGTTATTTATGCTTTTAATCAGAACCAAAGCGGAATAATTTCTGTGATGATTATGCCTGGGCAATATATTAGCCTCAGTCAGCAGCCTGGAGGCGAACGTGTGCAGAGTAAAGCCTGGAGAAAGTGGCTCTTGGGGATAATGCTTGGACTGTCACTCTACAGACACGACTCAGCTGGGCAAACACCTGAAATGTGGAAAAGCTGTGATATTGGAATGAGTCAACGCCCAGCTCTCAGCTACAGGCATTAGGGAAATCTAATGACAGCTGTGACCCAGCCGTAGCCTGTTGCAGAAAGCAGCAAGGACAGGAGGGCTCGAGCGAGTCTCACTGGTGAAATTCCACTCATTTCTCCAGCTGTGTGGCAAAGGGATGTTTCAGGTGACCAGATGGGTGTAAGTGACGGGAGTAAAAGTTGTCCAATACTAAACAATTAGCAAACATCGGGACCCAAGCAGATCCTAGCTGTGGCCTTGCGAAACTTGCCCAGTGGGTATGAACCCCCAGCTTGCCTTACTATGCGCCCACATTGTTCCCAAGGCAGCAGAAGCACTGCCCCAAAAGTTGCCCTAACCTCTGGGACCTGTGAGCATGTTAGGTCCCACGGAGGGAAGTGGAGGTAGGAGCTGTAAGAAAACTTGCTAATCAGGGACCTTCCACTTGGGAGAGTGTCCTGGATGATTCAGATGCGTCCACTCTTGTCACAGGACTTGTAAGTGAAGTGCAGAGATGGAGATGGGACACAGTGAGGTCATCGTGGCTGTGAAGACGGAGGGAGGGGCTATGACTGGACACTTCCAGCAGCTGGAAAAGGCGGGCAAACAAACTGTCCCCTGGAGCTCCAGAAGGAGGCAGCCCTGCTGACCCCTTCAATGTTGCTCTGTAAGATTCTTTCCAGAGTTTCCACCTCCACAGAGAAAGAGAATAAATACATCGTGTGGTTTTTAAGTCAATGCATTTGCAGCAAAAGGAGATTGTGGGCAATCTCCAGGTGTGTGACAGACCCGACACCCATCGCCGGTCCAAACCACAACTGGGTGAGGGTCAGCCTTTGTAGAGAACCATTTCATTTAGTGCTAAGATGGTGCAGGAGCCGGGACGGTGGGACTCCAGCCTCTCCTGCCACCTTTCGGTCCACTCCTCCTTGGAGAAGCTTCAAAGTGCCCTGAGAGTAGAGCCTTCTCTCCTGCCCTGCCTGCCTCTCTCCTCCAGACACCTGCACAGCTCCTCCTGTAGGTGCAGGCACAGCTCCTCCTGTAGGTGCAGGCACAGCTCCTCCTGTAGGTGCAGGCATGCCGAGGATGCCCCTGCCTCTGCCTTCCCACCAGCTCCAAGGGCAGGGCTCCTTTCCCTTTAAAAGGATATTCTTCTGGGGGAACAGACGTGAAAAGGATGCACTTGAAAAACTTTGAAATCCCACATCATCTTCATTTCTATGTACTCTTTGGACCCTCAAAACTTGATTTCCAAGCGTCCGGAAGAGAGCTGCACAGCGCCAGCAGCTCATGCTCCTGGTGTGCCGCTGTCTGCTGCCCTTGCAAATGCCCGCACACTGGCACTGACGCCGCCCCTTCCCAAGACTCACCTGGAGAAGACAGGTCACGTCTGCTCTCACTGCCCGGTCGGCCCACCTGCACAGAGGCAGGATCTCAGAACTTCTCCTCCTGCGCCTCCTTGGCACTGGTAGTTTTGGGGGGTCCCCAGGATTATTTCACATGCACTGCCAAGTCCTTAAAAGTTGCCACTTGACACTTTTGCTCCGAATAGGAATGGCGCCACTGATGCATATTCTGTGCTGGAGAATAAGCCACCAGGCATGGGAACTTTCGTGCCCGCTCCGGTTTCCTCCCTGACCCTTCTGTGAACAGGAGACTGAAGTAAAGAAAGTGGATAAGAGGGCCCCACACCCGTGCCGCCCTGTCTGGCAGCTCTATCGATGTGCCAGGCTGCCTGTGCTAAGGGCTGCCGTGATAGCCGGCGAGGATGATTTCTGCTGTGTCTGTGAGGTGTCTCCAGAGAGAGCATCATTGGAGTCAGTGGACTGTGTCAGGAAGATGACCCTCAGCAGTGTGGGTGGTGTGGCCCCGAATAGAACAAAGAGGGAGGAAAGAGGGAGAACAAAGTGGGAGGAAGGGTGATTTGCTTTCTCTGCCTGAGAGGAGATGTCCTGCTTCTGCCCTTGGCCATTTGCACTTCGGATTCTGGGTCCCTAGACTTGAACAGAACTTCCATCTTTGGCACGTCTGGGCCTCAGGTCTCTGGACTCAGAGAGAACTGTGCCACAGTGCACCTGCGGCCGGCAGAGAGCAGATCTAGGACTTTTCATTCTGCGTAATCGCGTGAGCCAGTTCCACGTGGTCGGTGTCTTTCTGTACCTGTGCACACCCTACTGCTTGTCTCTCTGGAGACCCCCAGCCCTCCCCTGCTCCGAACCAGGCCCTCCTCCCCTGGGAGTGTGAACCAGGGCTTCTGGCCAGGCCCTCGGTGAGGGCGAGTTGTCTGAAGACGTCAAGGCAGAATGTGGGTGTTGCCAAGGCCCTTAGATCCCAGCCATGTGTCACCACTTATCCCTGGCATCCCTTGGGGGCGAGCACTTAATAAACAGGAATTGATGAGAGTGAATCCGAGGGTGTGTTCTCTGCCAACAGCCTGCTCGGATGAGTCAGCCTGGCCGGGCATCGTGCTGGACTGGGGCTGCCGAGGAAGGAAGTCTCTTATTACTGTTGGATGAGCTCTTGTCCCTGGGGAGGCTCTGGGCAGAAGGGACATTGCACTTTTGTTTGGACTATTAGAGCAGTATCAGGAGTTGACATCCCAGGGAAGTCTCTGAAGCAGCTTTTCAACCACTGAAGTATTGAGTTTTCTGATCAGCTGAGACTGGAGGAGGCTTTTTGTCCATGTGCTGTTCAATAAACGTTGGCTGTGTCTTCACCGTTCTAATCACCGAGGAACAAAAAGGTAAACGGGAGTCTCTATCCTTGAGACACAAGAGAGCTACCTAAAGAGATGGCTACCTCTACTGGAATATATGCTCTTCCATCAAATGACATTACAGATGCTGAGTGTTTAACAGGGGCCGATATCACAGAGCAATGGTGGAGTCGTGGTTCAGACCATGAGTTAGCGCAACACCAAGATGCTGTAACGAGTTTCCCCACCAGAGCTAACACGTCTATTGTGGACATGGCTTCTAAGCATTTTATAGTTATTCACTTAATTCTCACCGTGACCGGAGGTGTCACCTGTCCTCTTATCTCCCTGGTGAGAAGATGGAAAACCAGAGGCACAGGAGCTCAACTGACTTGCCCAGGTCACAGGACTATTCAGTGGCAGGGCTGGGATTAGAACTCAGAAAGAGCCTCCAGCTGCTGCTATTATCTGGCGCTATACCTCCTTGACTGTCCGAACATGACTTTGACTTTTCTTCCTCTTACTCAACGTTCTAAGGCATGTAGTCCGTTTGGATGGGGTGAGGCTGCTCCTTTGGGAATTCTAGGCGATGTTCATCCTACGTTGTTGGTCATCCATCTTCAAGGGCTCCTGTGTCTGACACAGGAGCCGCTGTGAAGCGAGGCTGCTTCACACACAGCACACAACTCAACTCCTCTTTGCCTTAGCCACACCTCCGACGTCCAGAGGCTGCCACCTTGGACAGCAGAGCTCCAGCACATGTCCATCGTCTCAGAAATTCCCTGCCCAGGTTCAGCCAGAGGACAGGGAGGCATGCATGGAGGAGGCCAGCCAGATGCACAAGTCCCAGGTCCAGGTCTGGCATACATCAGTCCTACTCACACCTCAGTGCCAAGACCACAGGTAACTTCATGTGAGCCTGGCACCATCCACCAGCTATGAGGTTGGCTTCAATTTCATTTCTATGGAAGAAGGAAAAGGGTATGATTCATTGGGATCCAACCCATCTCCACCACCGGCATCTGCCTGGAGGTGGTGCCACTGTTGGCCTCACTGTTAGCCGATCCATCAGAATGGACGAGTGGGTCTCCCCCAAGAGCAGGAAGAAACCAGCAGAGGGAAGGAGACGAGGGGCGGCAGGGTCCAGCTGGCTCCAGGGTGGGTCCGCGGGAGGCAGGTTCAGGCCACAGGTAAGGACTTGGAGAGGAGGGCTGGGGTCGGACTCCCGGAGGGTAAGTGTCTTCAGACAACGTAATCCACTCCTTGTGGGTTTCACATTGCCCAGGGGCACACGCACCTGCTCCCTCCGCCACTGTCCCCACAGGATGGGGTGAGTCAGAGCATGTGGACACCGCAGTCAGAAAAGATGGAGGACCCATCCAGACCAAGATTCAGATCTGGTTGGAGAGGACAAGAAATAAATCTTGGTCTGGATGTTTCCTGCAGACTTCTCTGGTTCCCTCCCAATTTTCTCTCAGAGATATGGCCCCCAAATGTCCTGCATGTTTAACGCCATCCTGAGATCTGCTGCCCAGAGGATGTGGGCAGACAATGGAAGCCACTCTTCTTCTTTTTGGATATCAGAGACTTTAATTTCTAATAGGTTCGTGTTGACATTGAGGGCTTTCCATAGTAGGGAGGACTTCAAATATGAAGCTATAATTTGGATCTCTTATGGTTTGGGAGATTGGAGAGAAATCAGCTCTTGTGAAGCCACTTTTGAGAAGGTTCCGGGGTTCTTGACATTAGGAACCATGCCTGTTCAAGGCTGAACAGATCTTGCTCGTCTCTTTTTAGCCTCCATCGTCCTTTCTGAAGACTGTGAATAGAGTCTGACTTAATTGTCTGACAAAAGCTGCTCCATCCTTGCTTATTCTAGCTGCTTCTTGCTGGACGGTGTCCCAATTACCTGTCTTTCTTGATCAGAACCCAAAGCAGGTGTTCTGGTCCACGTGCCCTGTGGTTTCTGCAAGGTAAGACTTCACTTTCTGGGTCATCGGACTTAGCAGAGCACCCTGTGCCACTGTCATTTCTCTTCCGCGTATTTAAAGCAAAAACTTTTAGCTGAGCCTCATGAATTTTCACACAGGGATAGAGGCCAGCAGGACAAAAGCCATGCACTGAAGGAGCTAGAAGGATGAACATCAGCCTGTAGTCTAAAAAAGCTTCTGTTTTTGTGTTTGTGGCTGGCATTAGATGTCCCAGCCCATTCTACCTTCTCTAACACTGTAAACACTTCATGGTGAAAGTCAACTGCACTGCACTTTCATTTCCTGGTTGGTTTGCATGCCAAGGTCACCTGTAGGTTATATGAGTAGAATCTCACCTTGTGGCTTTTAAATTCTTGGTCATATGTTCACCGGAGAGAATTCTAAGTTAGGACCACCAATGCGAATATAAAAAAAAAAAGGTCAGGAAACTTCCTGTTCCCCAATACTCATTTGTGTAAAAATCTGATACCATTTATATTTTGCATTACATAAGTTGTCAGCCAGTCATATTAAGTGAATGGAACATCTGATTTTCTTGAACATTCCTGCATCACTGAGCATTGGGGGACAGCGTCAGCATCTTCTCCTAGCTGGAGTTTTTCTGTCCCCAGTGGTATATTGGGGTTTAGTGGATGTAAGGGAATGAACTTTTGTTGGCTTACATTTGACCATATATGGTGCAAATTATAGTAGCTTTCTTTTAGGGTTATCAAGAACAAATGAGATAATCTATATCAAATACTCAAAAAAGTGCTAGATATTGTCAGCAGTATGATCATGACCCCATCATCATCACCACCACCACCACCACCACCAT
>RJWH01007116.1:0-44513 GCA_004363575.1 Solenodon paradoxus | reverse complement strand
AGCCCACCCACAGTGCAGCAGCCACAGCAGAGAGCCCCTCGCCTGCTGGGCCAGCGCCGGAACTCTGGGGTCCCCGCTCTGACCACAGGCAGCCGGTGCCCAGCACAGGAGACCAGAACAGGAGAATGCGGCACCGGGAGCCAGGGGATTCCTTTACAATAAGTTTTGCGTTTCATTTGTGTGCCTGTAAAATCATTTGAGAAGGAGACATCACTGAGCCGGCCCCTCATGACTTGGTGGGTCCCTTCAGCTCTCTGGCTGTCCTAGGAAGAAGTAGTGCTCCCTCCCACCCCGGGCATCTGGATGGGGGCAGAGCAGGTGGGGAGCGGCCTTGGCAGGCAGGCGGCCCAGAGCTGACACGGCGGCAGGCGTGGGGGGGCGGGGTGGTCTGGGGGTCCAGCAGCCTCACAGTTTGAAGGGAGGCAAGAGGGGAGCCTGGCAGGGGAGTGGCAAGGCCCGCAGCTGCCTTCTGTCCCGGCAGCCCCGGCTACCTCCACCCAGCTCAACCTCAGGACAGGGTGGGCGGGAAGGGGGGCCCTGCTCGGGCTGGGGGCCCGGAGGCACCGCTGCTGAGTGATTTCCTCTGGGACGCTGGGTGGGCTGAGTCCACAGGGGCAGGGAGGTGGGCGGCCACGAGACAGACGCGCAGGTGTGCAGCACACACACGACACAAGTTATCACGCACACTCACACGCCTGGGAGGGCCCGGTCGCGCTCCAGGCCAGTCCTGGCCCCTCACTGCACCGCTGCCCTCTAAGTCTGCTCTGTACCCCAGCTTGAAAGACACGGTCGCCCCACCCGCTCCCCACCCTCAGACGACACCTCCCTGCCTGTCGGCACAGGCCCTGTCCCTGCAGGCAGGGACACCTGCGGTCTCTGTGTTGCTTGAGAACCGGATTAGCTCCTGGTACAAGGGAGGGTGGGGCGGCGTGCACAAGGGCACCCCAAGGTCGCCAGGAGGAAGGGGCGGCGAGGATCAGGGCCACTCCTGGAGCCTGTCTCCGGGGGCAGGACCCCCATCCACAGAGACAGCTGACACAGCTTTGCAGCTGGGCTGGCCGCCTGGGGGGGGCCGGCTGGCCGGAAGGGGTTTACAGGCCGCCAGCCCTGGGGGGCTTCGAGCCCCGGCTGGTGTCTGCACACCCCGATCTCCACTCTGTGGTCGTGGGACTGTCTCCATGGCCATCCCTGTGTCTTCTAGGCACAGCACTGGCCTCTCGGGGGGTCCAGATGAGCCCACCCCACCCTCCCTGGTTATGCTGTCGACACCACCTTCCCCCCACTGCAGGCTTCGGCCTTGGAACTCAGACATATTTTGGGGGCTCCTCCTCTACTCACAACTAGTACCGTCACCCAACCTCCCGGCCCCCGCCCTGGGGATTTTCACACGCTCCCGAGGGCACGCTCTGGGGTCAGCTGGACAGACAGCCCATCGACAGATGAAGAAACGGATCCAGGAATGGGGGCTAGAGGGCAGTCGGCCTGGGCTCGCCCCTGGCTGGGAACACAGGGGACACATGCAGGGACTCAGCCCCCGCCCCTGGGCTCAGCTGGCTGGTTTGAACCGTGCAGCTCATGATCACCCCCACCGGCCCCCAGGGTCCGGGAGACCCAGAGTTGAGCTGGAAGCCACACCATGTGGGATCCCCGGGCCTCTGTCCAACTGGGCTCCCTGGCCAGCGTGCCTGGGGTGGGAAGGGCATTGCTGTGGCAGCGGCCTCGGGTCCAGGGTGTCCAAACATCTGCTTGCTGTGGGCCAGGGGGCTGGTTGTGCAGACAGAAGGTTCTGGTCCAGATGGGGCACAGCCAGGCCACTGCCCATCTCAGGGCAGGGCAGGGAGATCCCAGGGCGCTGCCCCTGACCAGGGAGGAGGTGACGGCGTCTGGCTGGACAGCGGACGGGGCCGCCCTGGCTGGGGACATGCTGGTCTCTAGAAGCACCCGGAACCCATGGGAGGCGGGGGGCTGGGGCCTGGTCCATTCTGAGGGAGTGGTGGACCCAGAGCAGCCCGAGAACCGGCCCCCTCAGAGAGGGTGGACGGGGTGGCCGGGAGGACAGAGGACCCTCCCGGAACAGTGCCATGAGGACCCGGGGATGCGGTGGCTGGGCTGGGGCTGGAGGTCCCTGGAGGCGGCGAGGTGACTGCAGTGACTGGATGGGAGTGGGGAATCCGCACTCACCTTGGGGAGAGTCCACCCGTCCTGGGCCTGCAGGGCCCCTTCCCCCTTCTCCAAGGCCTCCACCTGCCTCACTGACGTCGGGGAGTTGGGACCCACTGGCCTTTGAGGGTCCTCTTCCCAAGGCTGCCTGGAATCTCCAACACACTAAGCCCCCAGAATCCACACGAGGCGCCCTCGCGCCGCTCCCGGCCGTTTGGGGCGTTCTGCGCATAAACCCAGGCCCTGCCGCTGTGGGCCTCGCTCGGAGCGGGCGCGCCCCTGGGAGCCAAGGAGCTGCTGCTCCCCGCGCCCCCGCCCCCCGCCTCCCCGCAGGGAGGTCCTGATGGTGAGGAGCAAGCTCAGGGCGCTCCCGCCCGCTGGACCCCGCCTCACCCACGGAGCTGGGACATGGCTGCCTCCCCGCGGCTGTCCCAGAGAGGGACGAGGGGAGCAGCAGCGGCCCCCAGGGCTCCCTGTGTGCTTAGCTGCTCTGACCCTGCCCTCGGGCAGGAGGGACAGTGGGACCAGTGTGTCCCCCGCAGAGTGGCCGGCCCCTCCCCAAGCCTGCACCCCTGGCCTGCCAGGATGTTTGAGGGCCCCCAGGGTCCTGAGCCCCCACCCCACAGCAGGAGCAGGTGTGGAGCGGAGCTCACCTGTCCTGCCGCCTTGCTGACGACTCCGGTGCAGGGACACAGCCCTATCAGGGCTCCAGACCCTCGCCAGTTGGGGGCGCCCCTCACCACACCCCCAGCTCCCCTCCACCAGGAGCAGCTCCTGAATGCACATCTCCACTCTCTGCCGCAGTGAGTCGCCCCTTCCCTGCCCCCAGGTTCGGTCGCACCCAGTGGAGGACCGGGCCCCCTCGCTCCATGTTCCTCATGCCGCCTGCTCTCGCCATGACTCAGGCTCGTGTCACAGAAGTCACTGCAATGCTGGCAGGGTCACCCTGCCCCAGGAGGGGTGATCTCGAAGCCCGGGCCAGGCAGAGCGACATGGACAAGCTCTCTGCCATCTGCACCAGTCTGGTCAATCTGGGCTGCCGTCTCCTCTGGTCGCTGGGACCCCCGCCCCATCCGCTGGTGTTGGGGACCGGGTAGAACCGCAGGCCAGTCCTTGGACAGAGGGGAGGGGACCCAGGCCTGCAGGGCGCTGATGGCCAGGGCAGGAAGCCCCGGGGGCCCGTGTGTCCGCACTGCCCTGGGGCGTGGCGTCCGACCATCCCTGCACTTTCCCTGCTGCCAGGGCCCGTGTGTGTGACCACACCAGCCTCTGCCTCACGAGATGGAGCTGCAGGCCGCCGCGCCCCACAGGTCCTGCTGCCCTGCGCTCAGCCGCGTCCTCAGCCCCGCTCAGCCCCGCCTGGCGTGCCAGTGCCAGCGCCCACGGCCTCGGCACATAGAAAACTAAGGGCCAGAGAGCTCGACCGACAAGCGAAGCCATGGCCATGGCCACCCGAGCCACCTGCCAAGATCGGGGCCGATTGTTGCCCAGTGACATGTCATCTATCCGCCTGGGCCAGGAAGTAGGACGGAGGGCGTGGGGCCCAGCGCATGAAACATTCAGAGGACAGGTGAGCCCTTCAGTCTCCGGGGGTGCCCTGGCTGTGGGCCGACGCCACCTGCAGGGCCCCCGCGTCTGCGCTCACCTCGGCACTCCCACGTGCCTGTCCACGAGTGCGTGCGGGCAGCCCGCTCGTGCATGCGTGTGCATGTGCTTGTGCGAGCGTGCATGCGGCGCCCCGGAGGTAAATGCCCTCCCCCAGTCTGTCACCAGACTCCCCTGGAGCGGCTGCTTCTCACGCGGCCCCAGGGCGTGGTCCTGCTCAGGTGCATCCAGACTGGACACGCCGAGTGTGAGCAGGGTGGCCCCAGGTGGGCAGCAGGTCCGCGCTCATTCACCCCTTTCCCTCACAGAGGTTTCTGAGCATTTACCACGCCCTGGGCCCACCTGGGCCCACCTGGGGTGGGAGGTGGGTCCTGGTTCTTGGGAAACCGGTCGCTGGGGAAGGGGAGGGGGCAGGTGGGCGCCAACGCCATGGAAACGGACACCTGGATCAACCTCGTGGGCAGGGACGTGGTCCCCCCAGCACGTCCTGGAGCGGCCCAGCCCACACGCCAGATGCCCGTGGCTGCCCGCTGCCCATCCGGACACTGGGCAGGGCCGCACTGGACCGCAGCGCTGTCCTCCCATGGGAGCTGTGGAGAGCCAGGGAAAGTGGCACCTGGAAGAAAAGCTGGCCAAGCACCTGCATATGCTCTCCTTCACTTATCACAGCCCCGGCATAGGGACCCCGGCGCAGGGCCCCCGGGACACCTCCAGGGCAGAGGAACGAGAACAGGGACGCCCCTAGGAGAGCTCGCTGTGTGAAAAGGGCAGCGGACCTGTGACTGTCGGCAGCCTGACCCGGCCCCGTGCGGGTGCGGTGGGCGCTTCAGACCCCACTCCCTCCTGGGGGGCCCAGGGTGGGTGGCCTGAGCCTTTGCTGACTCAGGCGGGGGCGGCAGAGACACTCCGGGCCCGAGAGCCTCTGTCCTGTGGGAACCAAGCAGGCCCGGGGCCCCCAAGAGACCTTTATTCCAGGACTGAGTTCCCAGCCGTCTGGGCACAGAATGAGGTCAGACACGTGGCTGTTCTGATGACCGTGGCCTGGCTGCTATGGGAGGCCGCGTGCCCACCCAGGCTCACAGATGCCCGCGCAGCTGCCCTGCCTTTCTGCTGGGCAGTGTGGCCCAGGGCTCTGGAGGTTCCTTATGTGCTCCTCCAAGAAATTGTTGGTCTGGGGACAGACTCCCCGGGCATCTGCTGGAAACAGGCCGATACGACGTCACAGAGACAAAGCCCCAGCTGTGAGTCAGGCAGTGTGACACCCGAGGGCTCTCTCGGGTGTCCGCGGTCACTTCAGGTCAGCAGAGCCTGAGCTGCCGGGTGCTGGCTGCTCATAATGTGCGGAGCTGCCTCTGACGCCTGGCGGGGCCTGTTCCCAGGGCCCAGGTCTCAGCGGGTGAAGCGCTCAGGCCTCCCGAGGGCCGGCTCAGAGCTGGGCTCCGCCGCCACGCTGGGGCCTCTACAGGCCGAAGTGGGTTGGGGTTGGCATCGGGGGCTGGTGAGGGGTCTGCAGGGACGTCTGCTCTGTGGCTGCCAGCACCCCCTCACAGGACACCACCCCTCAGTCTTGGGGGCGCCCCTCCAGGCAGCAACCATCTGTGTTCACAGGCCAGACCCCTTCTGACTGATGGGAGGCCTGTCGGGTCTGGGGAAGGGAGGGCTCTCCTCGAATCCCCAGGAGAACTGAGTATCGGACCTGCCTAGGAGCACCAAACTGGGGAGCGGACAGGCCGCCACGGTGGATGGGAGCCTCCCTGTCCTCAGACAGAACAGACTCAGAGGTGGAAGGAGCGGAGGGAGACCAGAAAACCAGCAGCGAGGGACAGGCTGCAGCAGGGTACCCCATCTCAGCAGCCCCGCGCTCCCCGGTTCTGAGGGCCACACCGCCCAGGAGAGGCTGTTCCGGGCTCAGACCTGCAACCACGGGGCAGGTGTGTCCCCAAGAACTGCAGCCGCCGGCGCAGCGTGCGAGCCTCTAGTTGCTAAGAGACGAGATCCTAACTGCTCTCACCATGAAAAAGAAATAATTACGTGACGTGACAGAGGCTGAGCTCACGCTGTGGTGGCCGTCAGACTGCAGTTGACAAACGTGTGGAAGCAGAACAGCACTTGACGGTGACTGCATGTGAGCTCCTTCGGGAAAGGAGCACCCCTTCTCCTCGGGGCGGAGCCATGGCGGACAGGACAGGGCGAATTGGCTCCACCGGGCGGGCAGACCCGAGCCAGGAAACCCGAGGAAGGGGCTTCTTGCAGACAAGTCTGGGAGCCCGTGCACCCGCGCGCCCGCACCCGCGCACGGGCACCCAGTGCCGGCCGGAGCGCTGCAGTGAAGGTTTGTGTCGCGGTTCAGACGCGAGCTAGGGGTGTGCGCTAAGTGGAAAACGTTCCGGCAGGGCCACCCTCCTTCCTCGGCTCAGGAGCCACCGGGAGCAGCAGCACAGAGGGCGGGCAGATGAAGGAAGCAGCCCGAGGGCCCGTCCTGCGTTGGCCCGTCCCGGGAGACCGGGAAAGCGCCCCTGTGGATGGATGTCTAGCCGGACCCTGCCGCTCCGACAGAGGAGCCAGGGGGAGCGGGAAGGGGGTCCCCGTGAGTGGAGACACAGCCCTGCCTAGAGGTGCTGCCTCTCAGCGCGGAGCGCTGTGGCGTGGGGTGCAGGGGGGCTCAGGGCACCGCCCGCTTTTCAAGAGAAGCATGTCAGCAGGCGTCACTCACCACGAGGACACCACACGGACCCAGCACAGCACCTGTGAGTCAGGGGCAGGACTTGGCCTGCAGATGAGACCCTTTGCCAAAGCCGGCCTGGCCCCCCACCGCGCTGCCAGATTAGCAGCATTCATTCCCGCGGCGCTTGTCCCTCGAGCCCATTCTAGGGTCCCTGCAGACACCGTCTGGGACAGGCACCTCTGGATGCAAGTTAGCGCCAGAGATGGGGCCGACGATAGCCGAGAGGACACAGCCTCCCGGAGCCGTGACAGCGAGTGACACGTCACCGCGCCTCTGAGTGTCTGCACAAAGGGTCCTGGCTCCAGAGTGGGGTCTTTTTTCCTCATACCACTCACATACCTGCACCTTCAGCAAAGGATGGTGCTTCTGTCCCCACAGGGTCCCCAGTTTAACGCATGACTCATCTCTTACACACTCGCTCTCACCACCAAGTGTCTGTGCATTAGATATTTGTGAGCGGGTGTTTTTAAGTAGAGGGTCTCCTCATGGTAGGCACCGCTGCAGGCGTGGCCTCGTCATCCTGGCCAGGGCTGGTCCGTCTGGTCCAGTCAGCTGGAGGAGGAGGAGGACCAGGACCGATGGCCTGCGCTGAGGCCGGGGTCCCCCGTCGGGCAGGCTCGTGGGCCGACAGGTGCCTTCCATTAGAAAGGGCCAGCCCAGGTGTCTTCACCGCTAAGCAAACTATCCCGAAAGTTGCTTTCACAGGGATCTATTAGCTGGGAAGAAGGCGCGTCAGTCCTGGAAACAGGTGTTGGTCCAGGCGTTTCAGGTTAGAAATCCCAACTCATTCCAATTTGAGTAATCACGTGTTTGCCATTTCTGTGTTTGACTTTTTGTATTTTTGAAAAGGGAGTAAATAGACACACCTAAAACACGAGGTCGCGGACTATGGACAGGACTTGGCAGGTACAGGCCACCCCTCCCAGGCTGCAGCTCCGGCGAGTGCAGAAGGCAGGTGGCTTTGGAAGACTGGCCCAGTCTGCAGTGTCCGCACCAGTCGCAAGGGTGTAACCAGTAAGGAACACCTGCCAGCTCTTTCCTTTTTGCCGAAAAGAACTAGAAATTCGGACAAAATATGCACCTGGACCTGGCCATCACGGGACTGCTGTCCAGGAGAAGGGCACCTGGGGAAGCCAGTCGCCAGGTCACCAGTCTTCCCCGGCAGGGCCCCCGCTGCTGGCAGGGACGGGGACCGAGCAGAGCGTGTGGCCCGTGGAAATGAGGAGGCAGCGGGTGGGCTTTGGGGGACCGCGGGCAGATCCTGGAGGAGGGCCGTGTCCGGTGTCTGCATGGACAGACGCCCCGGGCCTGTCCCCAGTCTGGGAGTCCGTGAGGGGCAGGAGCCGTCCGCTGAGCCGATCCTGGGAGTCACATCTGGTGCCGGGTGACAGGAGCCTCCAGGTGCCGGCAGCAGGGGATCGGCCCCGAGGAACGGCTGTAGCGTCGCCCAAGAAAGCTAACACGGAGCTCAAGGGCCCACCTCCTCTGGCGTCACGGCCTGACCTCGCCCCTCGCAGCTGCAGGAAGTGCCTCAAAGGTGCATCCGGTTTCCTGCCCACTAGCTTGAAGTCCACAAGACAGAGGCCCGTCTCGAGGCGGGCAGCTCGGCCTGGAGGTGCTGGTCCTCGGCCTCGAGCCGCTGGCCCCTGCGGCCCTTCGCGGGGCCTCTCCGCCCGCCCCACGGACGAGGCAGAAGCAGCTTACACGCTGTGTCCTTCAGACAATGAGCTGACTTTCCTGTGAGGACCAATTCTGTATCTACATTTATTGTTTTCCACACCTTGGCTGCAGAGAGCTGATCCTTCCAGAATATTCGTGATGGGCTATTGATCTAGCTCCTGTCTTCTGGCCGATGTCCGCCCTCAGCACTGGGCCTCTGGTTCAGTCTGGCCCCTCACAGCACCCATGCTCTGACCACAGGGACTGGCCCCCAGGCTGTCCCAAGTGCCTCTACCTGCCCCAATGGCACTGGCCTACAGGCCATGGGAGGGTTGACAGAGGGGACTCACTGTCTGCCAGGACTCCAGACATGTCCACCAGGATGTGTTCAGATGAGAGGGACACATGGTTATGAGGCCCAGGCGTCCCACCGTTTGGTCCCGACATCGTGTCCTAGGCGTCTGGCTCCTGGGGGCCCCACCCCGTGAGTTCCTGCTGTGACTTCGGGGCCCAGACAGAGCAGGGTCCCGGTCTCCAGGGCTTAGCACAGGGGTGAGCCCTGGTCCAGGGAGGGCGGGGCCTGGACATCCCTGCCAGGCCCTGCTCTGGGGCCGGAGTCTTAGCCAGGTAAGTGGTTCCCCCGGGGTGGGCGGGAAAGGGAGCGTCTGTTTGTCAGAGAAGCATGGCCGAAGGCGGACACCAGATTCCTCTGTTATGGGCAGGAGAAGACAGGGGAAGTTAAATTCCGGCGCCCCCACTGACCCATCTGCCTGCCGTCAGGTTCCCCCAGCGACGGGCTCCTGCTCCTCGGATCCCAGCCCCTCGTTGTGCGCGTGGATTCAGAGGAGGGCCCTGGACACCAGAAAGAGCGCTCACTGCCCAACAAGGACTCCCCCGGGGGAGCCCACACCGGGCATCTTTCCCGGCCCTGTGAGAGCAGGTCAGCACCAGCAGAGGGAAGGCATTGACCCCGTCTTGTCAGACGACCCCGGAGGTGCACCCGGGAGGCTCAGTTCCCGAGATGGCTGAGGTGTGGGCCGTGCAAAGCCCAAGGGGTAGAGGTAGCGTCGGGGGACCCTCACTGGCCATCATGACCCCTTCGAGTCGTGCAGGGTGGGTGCCCACGGGGCCTCTGACGCTTGGTGACGGCTCGATCAGAGGGAAAGCTGCGCCAGTCTTTCAGGACAGAGGTGCGTTTGCGGGGAGCAGCCGTGCTCCCTCGGGCTCTGCCAGCTGAGGGGGTTTGTCTCCTGCAGGAGAAGCTTCGTCCTTCAGTTCACAGAGAAGTGGCCCTTTGTCTTGGGTTTGAAAATTCTCTGCAGATTTTCTGTCCCGGGAGCTGGTCCTGGATTTTACTGCAATGACGTCACTCTGCTCGGAAGCGCTTCCCCAGCGCACCTCCTCACGGGGACCGCAGTCTCTCTGGCCGTGGCCTCTAGGGGCCCCCAGATGAAGTGGCAGGGGCCAGGCCCTCGAGAAGGCTGGGCACGGCCACCACCGGTCCCCGGGCCCTGTGAAGGTCAGCCCCGGGGACAGACAGGGTCTGTTACTCAGGTGGCAGAGGCAGTGGGGCCCATCGGTGGAGTCCTGCGGGGAGGAAGGAGGTGATGGCGGCAGACCCACCGCTGGTGCTGGTCCTGGTCCAACACCACCCGCAGCTGGGTGTCGGGGAATGTCACGCGGTGCCACGCGTGGAGCCTGTGGGTGGGCCGCTGGGAGCGGGGTGGCAAAGGCTGCAGCCCCGTCGCCTTCGCCGTGGCCCATGGGTGGGTTCAGAGGGCTTGTGCAGGACACGCAGGCGACCAGCTTCAGAGGCCGTGCAGGCCTGTCTTCGGCTCTGTCGGCCGCTGTCCAAGGCCCCTGGCTGCGATGGAGCTGCTGTCTCACCGGTCGTTCAGTGGCTTCCTGCACCCCCGTCACACCCGCGGGCAGGTGGGCACACAGGGCTCTGTCTCCCGCCCGCAGGCAGGTGGGCAGGCGGGCCGAGCGCCCGGGAAGGCCAGAGGCCTTGCCGCCCGCCTCTGTCCACGGTCTGAATCAGCCGCCCAGAGAAGCTCGTGGAGCTGAGGGTCTGCAGCCCCACACGGGCGCGGAGGAAAGGCCGCAGCTGGGCTTGGTTCTGGAAAGAGGGCTCCGGCGAACGGAAGAGGGCGCGGGAAGCGCGTGGGGCTGTCTGAGGGCCTGGTGCCCCCACACTGCGGCCTGTGACGTGGGCTCCGCTCGCCAGGCCCCCTCGCCTGAGACAGTTTCCTGTCCAGCGCTCAGGGCCCCTGACCTTCGGCGTGACCCAGGGAGGGAGCCTGTACGCTGCGGAGCTGCGGGCTGTGTTGAAAGGCTGCCAGTGTCCATGGCTTGGGGGGTCTGGGGCCCGAGAGCAGCGGGGAGCCAGGGCAGAGCCCGATTTGCTTTTCTGGGCTCTGCTGTTGTCTTTAGCACCAGGCTTTGGCCACTGCGTTCTCATGCTTTAGCCTCCAGTCCCGGGCGCTGACCCGCCTGTAGGTTCAGCGACTCTTCCTGATGACAAACTGCGCTTTTATCCTGTTGTCTGGACGCAGCGGCTAGATGGCGCATCGTCCTCCAGAACAAGGGAGTGTGACAGGAGGAGGGGACACGATGCCCCCAAGCCCGTCTGTCCTTCCTTCGACCTTCCCAGCTTGGGGCGCACGTCCTCCGCCGCAGGCCGCCCGGAGGCCCCGCGGCTTCCTGTGTCAGAGCCGGAGCCGAGCTGTCAGCCCACAGCTGGCAGAGGGCTCGGGGCTCCCGGCACCCGTGAGGGCCAGCCTGGCTTGGAGAGGCTGGCTGGCTCCCAGGCTGCTTTGGCCCAGAGGCCTTGAAGCTGCGAAAGTCCCCGCCTCTCCGCAGTCCCACTCAGTGTCCTTCCGGGCACTGGCTACGATGCTGGAGGGTCACCACACGTCCAGTTTGACTGGCAGATGCGGTCCTCCAGCTCCTTGGCCAGGTGGCTTCTCCCCGTGGGAAGCAGGGGGTGCTCCCCTCCGGCTCTGACCCTGCCAGGGCTCGTTCAGGTCACAGCAGGAAAGCGGAGGCACAGGAGGGGCACGTGAGCCTGGGGCCGGGCCTCACTGTTGGTGCTGGTCTGCTGATGGCCCAGGGCAGGGCGGGCCGCCCTGAGACCGGGAGCCGGGCCTGGAGGCTGCTTGGGTGAGGGGCTGCTCTGCGGGCGGCCTGAGAGCCGGGGTGGTGACGCCATCCTCTCTGCCAGGGAGACGGTGGATGCAGTTGCTAAGGCCATGGAGCCCGGACGCTGCCCCTCATCCGCCTACGAGAGAGGCTCGGAGGGGCCCCGGGATCCTCTTCCACAGACCACGGTGTCCCCCTGACACGGTGGGGCCCTTTCTAAAGAATCCGCCTACTCGAGTGGCGTGACACCAGGAGGAGCAGGGTGCGCGAGGGCTGTGTCTGACCACATGCTTCCTCTG
This sequence comes from Solenodon paradoxus, assembly GCA_004363575.1. Classification (NCBI taxonomy): domain Eukaryota; kingdom Metazoa; phylum Chordata; class Mammalia; order Eulipotyphla; family Solenodontidae; genus Solenodon; species Solenodon paradoxus. The sequence goes on along the minus strand of RJWH01007116.1, from coordinate 32,924 downwards.
GCTGCCTGTGGCCTGTCCCCTGGAGCAAGGTGTCCCAGGAAGCCAGCCAGATTTCCTAACTCCTGACGTCAGCGCTGTCCCGTCTGATACACCAGGCCAGTCTGGGACACGGGCAGCAAGGCAGTGGAGCTGCCCGGCCCCGTCTGCGGAGGGGCCTACAGCCCCGGCCGTCTGTCCCATTTCGAAACACGGCCAGCCTGTCCTCGAGTTGTATGGGGGCCGTGCCGGCTGAAGGCCGCTGGCCAAACCGCTGCCCCATCAGGACGCGCTGTTTTCAAGTCAAATGGTGCCGTTTGTTGCACACACATGGTATCGCGACTGAAATGCATGGAAGAAGAAAGTCTGCAGCAGATGCCCAGGAGGGGCCCGCAGGCCGCGTCCGCTGTGCAGACGTTTCCGGGGAGGGGACCGGGCGCCGGACACTGCGCTCCCCCACAGGAGGCTCCCCGCTGCACTTCAGGGCCCCGAGGCCCCGAGGGCACAGGACTCACGCCTGACCAGGTGCCGTGGGGGCGAGGGCTTGCTGATCTGGGCACCAGGCCGCTGTGTCTGGGGACAGCCCTTCCCCGGGCTCACCAGGATGGAGTAGAAGAAAGCGCCAACCCCGGGAGCCCCGAGCTGGGACTCTGTCCCTCGGAGGAAAGCCCCCTTCCAGCTGGAAAGACAGGCAGCCTGCTTGCCGTCCCCCTCAGAGCTGACCTGGACTCTCAGTCCTCCCGGTGCGTGGGGTCGCCTGTGGGCCTCCCTCCGTCCCGCCTCCCCACCACGGTGACTGACAGCCACCCCTCCGGGAACGTCTGTGGTCAACGTCCCGGTGGGCACCAGCCGCAGCCCCCAGGCCAGTGCTGCTGTTGCTGTTTCCACTTGGCAGGAGGCACAGGGACGTTGCAGAACGCGGCCGGGCCCGCGGCCGGCAGGGGCGCAGATGTGCAGCCTCCGGAGGCTCCGCTCCCGCCTCGCCGGGCTGCCCAGGAGGCACCGGGAGCGCACAGACCTCGTAGTGCTCGCAAACACTCTCACGCACTCACCAGCCGAGTCCTCTCAAGCCGGGTCACTCTCCTGGCCACTGGTGACCCCTCTCCCGGGACCCCGGGGCCCCATCCAGCACGTAACTGAGGGTCGGCCCTGGCGACCACGAGGTAGCGCCGTGTGCGTTCTCCACACCGGAGCTATTAAATCGCACCGAGTGTGAACCCGTCCCTTTGTCCAGTCTGAGAACCTCCCAGGAATGGGGGAGCTTCTCCTCGGACCCCCCGAAACCCGTTTGCCTCCTCCCTTCCATCCTTCCATCCGCGGCCGCCGTGACTCTGCACCCGGGCTGATGGTCAACGCATCACTCGTGTGGCTTCAATTGGAAACTTTTAAGAAGGGCTCACTCCGCTCTGCACCGAGCTGCTGGTGTCACGTTCGACGTCATGCACATCGGTGCCCTGTCGTCCGTGCCGCTGTGACAGCCCCGGGAGGCCCCAGTCTCCGCTCCCCGCACACGGGCCGCCTGGGTCCCCCTGAACCCCATGCCAGGCCCCACAGCGTCCCTCCAGGGCGGCCGGCAAGGACCGAGTCGGATCGCGAAACAAAGCTCTCACCCGGCAGGGCAGTGCCGGGTGTTTTCACAGCAGCAGCTGCGCTTCACGCCCCACGACGGCCAGGCGGAGGCGCTCACGCCCCAGGCACGCCTGCACAGGCGAGGGCGCCTGACCCCGCCGGCCAAGCCGCTGCCCCCTCAGGTGATGGCCCTCCAGTGGGGAAGGGGCTTCCGCAGTGCGATTGGTCTCTCTAGACTGAGCCGTGCACCTGCTGGGAAGGCGGCCACGCCTGAGGAGCAGGCCCAGCCTTGTTCCGGAGGCAGCGGGGCCTCTGCCCTCCCGGTGTCCTCAGAGCGGGCAGCCAGGAGGCTGGATCCTGCCCCGCTGGGGTTTGGCTGTGGCACATCCCCACCGGGGTTCCCACGTTCTGGGGGCTGAGCCCTAAGGGAGACTCTGGCCCTGAAGGCTGGCACTGTCAGCCTTCACCCAGGCCTGTTTCCCAGGTGCAGTCTCCCTGAGGAGATGGGCCATGCCTGCTGACCCCCATGGCCCCCAGCACCCCAGAGCTGGGGGGAGGCCGGAGACACGTGGGCCCTTTCCTCCCGGGGCGGACGGCGCGCCCCCGTATGTCTGGCTGTCACTTTCACAAGTTCTTTTTTCCAGCAGTCCTGCATGCAGGAAGGAGTTTTTAGTTCAACCTGAAAGTTATTTGCTTTTGGTTCAAGGTCAGGGGATGACCATTCTCTTTGATGAGAGTCGGGAGTTCCCAGCCCTTTGGCAATGCCCCATGGCGGGTTAAGTGGTGACAGCCCAGGGGAGGGGCCGGCGCCTGAATGCAGGCCCGAAGCTCCATCCAGCCCCATCCGGAGAAGCCTGTCTGAGCTGGGACATGGGCCCTGGGAGTTCGGAGCAGGAGTTGCTGGCGGGAGGAGCACCCGCAGACTCAAAGCTCATTTTCTCCCGAGAGGCGTCTGCGAGCAGGCGGGCCCCGGGCTGGTGCGCCAGGTGCTGGCCTGCCTTCGACCTCTCTGCTGCCTCCCCCGGCCCCACCTCCTGCTGGGGCCTGATTCAGGCGTCGGCCCTGTGCCTGGCGCCTCGCCATCCCCATCCCTCCATTAGGCTCCCTGAGAGTCCAGCACCGGTGGGCGGGGGACGCCGGGGACCGGCAGGAACACGTGATGCCACTCCTGCTGGATTCTCGCTTCGCGACGTCCTGGAGGCAGTGGAATGGTCTGCTTCGCGGGTGCCCAGGGCTGGAAAGGGAGGGGCCGGCATAGCTCTGCCCGGCGGATCTGGAGGGACCTGACTCCTGGGAGGCCCCAGAGCTGCTCGCACATGAAGCCCCGTCCAGGCCAGACGCTGGTCCTCAGGAAGAGACGGGTGGCGGCCTGAGTCCCACAGGGGTGGTCAGCGCCCTCAGACGCACAACCCGGAAGCCGGGGGCTGCCTGGGTCTCCCGGGCCGGCTGCCCTCGCAAGCGGGCTGGTGGCCTCGTCGCCGGCAGGACTGCCTGGCACACGCACAGGCCGAGCGGGCCGAGGACAGGCCACCCGACGCAAACCGTGCGGGCGGGCCACGCTGCTCCGCCTTCACGACAATCTGTGGCGGCAGCCGGGACGGGAGGAAGGTGTCTCGCCGGCCGGTGGAGGGGAAGGGTGCCGCCACCCGGGAGGTGGCCGCGCGTCCAGGGGTGCTGGCTGCTGGGTTCCCCGCACCTGCCGGGAAGCCCCAGGATCTGGGTTGGTTATGACAAAGAAACAGGACACCATCCTCAGAGGACACGCTGGACCTATGTGAGGCCTTGCTGCTTCTGACCTGCAGCCTGAGGCAGCCTGTGTCCCATGGCCGGTGGGGCGGGGTCCCTCGGAGCCCCCAGTCACGTGGGGGGCCTGGCACCCGAGGGCAGGTGGGGGTGACCGTGGTGACACGAGCCAACAGTCGCTGTCCTCACAGCGACTGGCTGGGTCAGGCGCAGCCGGGGCTCAGCTCGCCCACTGCCCCCCGCGGCACTGGGTGCTGCCAGCGGGAAGACCCTCCCCCAGGCCCTGCCTCGGGGGTGCCACCTGGCTGGCTCCGAGGTCAGTCCCCCAGCCACGGATTGAGGCGGACCACACCCAGCTTCCCACCCCACCAGCAATGCCTTTGGCCCCAAGCCTGGCCTCCCGGGCCTCCAGGGCCCCCCGAGTCTGCAGAGCTGCACCTCGTCTCCAGCCGGGCACCGATGGGGTGCACTGGGCTGCTCCTGCGGGTCAGCAACGCAAATGCCTGTGACGCCACTGCTTCCCTTCAGTCTGCCTGCCGGGCCTCTCCCTGCGGCCCGAGCTCGGCCCTGGGTGGCTGGGGGCTGCAGCAGAGGTCCAGCCTGCCCCAGGCCCACCAGGCCCCCCACACCGCTCCTCGGAGCCCGGCCGGCTCTGCTGCGGCTGCGGCTGCGGCTCCTGGACCTTCCTCCGGATCGGCTGGCAGGGGCACACCGGCTGCCCGGGCGCTGCTGCCCCTACCTGCTGGCTGTCCTGCATGGCGACAGCTGGCCAGCGTCTGCCTCACACCCAGACTGGCAGCCGAGGGCAGAGGGGCAGGTGCGGTGTGTGTGCACAGACAGTGTGAGTGGCGGCACCACGCGTCTCTGCCTGCGGCCCCAAACACTCTGTGTTTGACCGCTTTCTTGCAGCGGTCGTCCGTCGGGTCCCCGGTCTGGACCGTCCACGAGACCCTGCATTGGTCTGACATTTCCTGAGTGTTCCGGGGTCTCCCTGGCCGGTCCGTTCGGGGATGCAGGTCCAGACCAAACTTGGAGAAACCCACACTCTGATTTTGTCAACCCGCCTGTCAGCCCTGACCCTGTGCCCAGGCAAGAGAGCACTTCATGTGCAGAATCCTGAAGCCCCCAAGTTTCCACCAGCACTCCTGGGGTGGGGGGCGCAGAGACCAGGCCAGAAGGCCCCGGGCAGTGAGGCACCGGGCGTGAGCTGGTGGCGGCCGTGGGGGACCCGTGCACCGTGGCGCCGTGTGGCGCCCGCAGCTGCAAGGAGAAGCATGAGACGGGCTTATCCGAACATCTGTCCTGAGGATAAAACTAAATAAAACTGATAAAAATAAAAAGCTAATGAAAAAGATGGTTTCAAACAAAAACAGTGTTAAAAACAGTGTGTCCCTCCCAACTGGGGGTGAGTGTGAGCCCCGAGGGCCTGACAGGCTGCCCATTCTGACAGATTTGCCAGGGGACGGGTGGACGAAGTGGACGCATCTCTCTGGGCGGCTGCAGACTTGGCCTCTGGGGAGGCGCCGTGTCCATGGGGGTGAGAGCGTCCCACAGGCTGATCGGCAGGACTGGGGCTGCGGGCTGCATTCAATGCTGAAAGCTTAGCCACCCCAAGCACCTCAATGGGAGACGGGATCGTTCAAGGGGTGAGCCTATTAAAATGGGTCCCAGGATGGGCCCGACTCCAGCCTGACCGGGTTCTCGGGAGAAGAGGAGATGAGGACACAGACACACCGAGGGACGGAGACGTCCCGTGCCTGGGAGACGCCCCGGACCAGCCTGTCAGCGCCTGCACCTGGATCCAGCCTGCAGAACGGGTGTGCGGGGCCCCGGCAGGCAGGACGAGGGCTGGGCAGTGAGGGCCGTGGCTGGGGTGGGCTCGCGGGGCGCCCGGGTCTGGAAGCCGGCCCTCATTTCTTACGTCCCGGGAATCTGAATCCCTGTCCACACGCTGAGAACCTCGCCTATGCACACTTGAAAGTGTGTTTTGGAAGATACGTGCTGGCACGTTTGCTGCTGTTGAGAAATGCCATGGTGTCTGTTCTAAAAAATCATGCCTGCTTCTGTCCTGGGGACCCTGGGTGCCTTGGGCCAGGCCATTGCCCTAGGAGGGACCCACCAGCTGGGTGACGTGTGGCCACTTGGTGCCCCCGGTGAGTTTGCTGTGGGGTCAGAACCAGCTCAGAGCCTCTGTTAGTCCGTTTTGCCTTTGAGAGGACTACTCAGTGAGACCCTCAGTGACAGTTGGTGCCTTCACTGCAGAAGGGCAGACAGAGGGGTCCCTGCCCGTGGGTGTGAGTGGCAACTGGCTTGGTCTGTGAAGCGGTGACATCCCTGCGGCCGGGCCCCCGGGCCCCGCGAGAAGCCACACGGTTTCTCCATTAGCCTGAAGAGGGACGGGGTCCTGGGAGCGGGGAGGGGAGGCCTGTGCCCCGTCCTGCACGCAGCATGGCCAGACGGCCCGAGAGCAGGCGGCAGGAAAAGAGACGCACCCCCGCGGACCGGCCCAGCCCGCCCGACTCCAGCTCCCGTTTGACGAGAAGTCCAAGCGAGGACCTGGCGACATCTGTACCCAGTTGCGGCCTCCTGGAGGCTTTGGAAGAATCAGGCACATGAAGGGATGACACATGAACGGATGACGCACGAACGGATGACGCATGACCATGGTCATCTGTGCTCTTTCTGAGCAAGGGCGCCGCCGAGGCCCGGGTCTCCGAGGTGCGCGCGCCCAGGTCAGGCTCCACGGACGGAGAGGCCGGGGGGAGTCCGTGCGAGTCCGAACAGCACAGCAGCCGGGCCGCACACCGGTTATCAGGGCACGGCCGCTGGGCGTGGACAGCACGTTCCCAGGAACGTCCCAGGGCCCTCTCGTTTGGCCTCCTGTCCCAGGCCACCGGCTTGGCGGGCAGGTGTGAGTGCGAGGCTCCGCCGGCGGGTGAGCTCTCGGAGCCCCCGGGGCGCCCAGCACGGCTCTGGCCGGCCCTGCCCCAGGCGGCCTCCCTCTGCATGGGGGCCCTGGCGTGCCCAGGCGCTGCCGGGTGCTGAGGCCCTTCTTGCAGAGCCAGGCTCTGGCTGCTGCTGGAAACACCAAGTGGGACACAGATCATCAAGTCACCGCCCCTGCATGGAGCCCGGAGTCACAGGACCTGTGCGTGGAGCCGAGAAGCCGGGTCACAGACATGGCTGTGGGACCAGCCAGCCAGAGGGCTCTGGAGCCAGGCGGTGCCGCTCCCGTGTGGTGGCAGTGCCCCGCGCCCACGTGCCTGAATGGAGGCTGTTCACTTGGGGCCTGTCCACTCGGCAAAGCTGGACTGGGGCTGCCGTGACGGGGGCGCTGGGACCTCCCGGCTCAGACCCGGGGGGCGGGGGAGGGGGCAGACCCACAGGAGCTGATCACAGGAGCCGGGGCGTCACCGCCTGAGACGAGGCTCTGCGTTCCAGGCCCCAGTGAGACCCCCCGGGGGGACGTGCACAGTGCTTCTCGAGTCCGAGGAGGACGCAGTGGGACTGGCCCCCGGGGGTGCTCAGACTGCGTGGCCGCCGCACTCCCGGGCCTGCTGAAGGCTGCTACTAATAAAAGTCTGTGGGCAGGGCTGTCACAGCCAAGTGACCTTGGACAGCGGCTCTGCAGTCCTCTCGGGCTGGCAGAGGGCAGGGCGCTGGCTGCACCCCGGACGTGCCTGGAGCCCAGGGACGTGCCGCCACAGCCCAGCCCAGCACCCACCGGAACCGGCTCTCCTGAGCACAGGGCTGGGCTGAACAGACTGTACCCACAAATGCAAACGACCTCGGCAGAGAAAGGAAGGGCCTGCCCCAGCAGCACAGAGAACTCCTGCCCGGAGTCAGCTGTTCCGCGTCTTATTTTCGGAGGCGGTGGGGAGGGGATGTCCCTGATTCATGAGACCGGGCACCAGGCCGCACCCACAGACAGCTGCCCGCTTCACCCCACCCTGCAGGCCTCTCTTGCTCACGCAGCCATGCACGGGGGCGGGGGCGGGGGGGGAACCACCTGCTGCGTGGCCCTGTTTCCACCCCAAATTTGGGGTTGGGCAAGCCAGACCGCAGAGGGGCCACACTGGATCCACATGGACACAGAGGCGGAGGGTCCCTGCTGCACTGACTGAAGGAAGCCCAGGCCTGGCACTTGTGAGCCAGGACAGCAGAGGAAAGGACGTGGAGAGAGGGTGTCCCCGAGGGCCAACACCCGCTGAGCCCCAGGACAGACAGACCCTCCTTCGGGAAGTGTGGGCAGTGCTGCCCCGGGCGGGGACGACATTGCTCAACCAGGAAGGGAGGCCCAGAGGGGTTTCCGGCGTTGGAGAGGCTGCGTGGGAGGCCCCGTGGGACTGATGGGGGCGCGTGGGGAGAGCCCTGGGTACCGAGGCCCCTGGAGCGAGGTCCTGGCCAGTGCAGCTCATGGTGGCGGCAGAGCAGGTGGGCAGAGGCCCTGGAAGGAAGCAGCTGTGGGGCGGACGCCAACTCTGACCCCTCCCAACAGGGGCGGGGAGTGGCACGGTGCAGGGGCGCTGCCCGGGAGTGGACGTGAAAATGCACAGCACACGCACTGACGAGGCGGCGGCCAGTGGCCTCGATGACCCGAGGGAGGACGCGCTCAGAGCTCACCGCCAGGTGCCCACACCCACCTGAGACACTGTCCTCCACCTCCCGGGACTCGCCTCCGGGACGCCTGCGCCCCCGCCACACCCCACCCCTGCAAATCAGGAGACACGTGTGAATCGGGAGGGTGAAAACACAGCCACTTTGAAACACCCGTGCACCTGTCGTCCAGCTGCCGGTGTCCTGTTGGCGGTGTTTAAGCAGAGTTCAGATGCGCTTTGAAACAAAGCCCACTGAGGCCTGAGCTGCCCTGGGGACCCCTCTTGGGTCCACGGGCCACACCCGCCCCTGCAGACTCGACTCACATGGGACACGCCACACAGGCCCTCGACACCCCCGTCCGCCCGCTGGGGGCTGCGCCTCCTGAACGACTGCGGAACACGGAGACTTCGAGCTGACGGCCCTCCCATCAGGTCCAGCCCTTGGGGAAGAGACCGCAGGTGGGAAACAGGCACGGGGCTCACGGGCTCCATGGTCCCCTACGACGGCCGACCGACCCCCTCCGCAGAGCGCAGCCGCGACGCAGCAGAAAGCACCCAGCTCGGGGCAGAGCGGCCTGGAGCTCCGGGAGAGAAGCTGGCGCGTTTAGGGAATAAGAGCAGTGATCGCGCTTCTGCCAGCTGCCTGGAAGGAGAAGGCCAGCTCGGCGCGGGCGCGGACAGCTACGGGCCGGGCCCCGGGGCCTCGCAGAGCCGATGCTGAGCCGCGGAGGCGCCGAGGAGCCGGGCTGGCCGAGTCCCCATGTGGGTGGGCGGTGGGGATGGGCCGGGGACACGTCCCGTCACAGACACGCCCTGGCCTTGCTGATGTCTTCTCTCCTCTTGGTAACATGTTTTCCACTTTTCGCTCAGTGTCTTCTATTTGATGTTAACCAGTTAAAGAACTTTCAGGTTGTTACTCGATTCTTTAGTTGTTTAATCGTGGCTAAATATGCAAAAGTAACCACCCCGACTGCGTCCAAGTGCACAGACCAAGGGCGCGAAGCACATTCGGGTGCTGGTGACCCCACTACCCGACTCCAGAACGCTCCGTCTTCCCGAAGGCCTCTCTGTCCCTTGAGCACCGACTCCGCCCCCAGATCTTCTGTCCCTGTGGCTCTGAGGACTCGGAGACCTGACGTCAGGGCCACACAGGACCTGTCCTCAGTCTGTCCCTTCTGCACAGTGTCCCCCAGGCCAGTGTGTCGCGACCCCTCCTTTCACGGGCCAACAGCGTCCATCACGTTTATCTGCACTTGGCTTTTGTGAACCACCCTGCCGGACGGGGCCAGGACAGTGAGTCCGGATCTCGGGCCTTTTGGGGGTGCGCCCAGAGAGGGGTTTTGGGATCCCCTGGTAATCCTGTGTTTACATTTTCGAGGCTCCACCATGGTTATATTTTTGCAAGTTTAGGGTTTCTTTGGAGTTTCCCTAGTATTTGTATAATTATGTCCCAGGACCAATCTGACAAAAAGTCTCGTTCTCTTTCTCGTTCTGGGGGACGAGCGGGTCTGACGTGGCTGTGGTTACGTCATGCCAGCCTGGCACGGGCGCTGCGGAAGCTCGGCCGGCAGCCTGGTGAGGGCGGTGTCCCCGGAGGGCCCAGGGCCGCGGCCCCCACGGGTCCTCGGGGTGCGGGGTTGAAGCGCCGGTACTGCAGCGGGTTCGCTCGCGTCGGGTCACCCCGCGTCCCCCGGACCCGCGGTGGGCCCGGCGCTGTGACTACACTGGAGCAGAGCCCCCATGTCTCCCCGCAGCCCCGAACAGCCCCCGGGAGACCACCGTGCACACGGGAAGATTCCAGATGCTCACTGTGAACGACACCAAACCCACTGAGACCAGCACAGACGGAAACCTGGCCCCTCTCACGGAGGAAGGTGGACTAAACTGTGTAAAACCGAATGCACTGGGGGCCCTGGGCCTGCAGGGGGAAACTTCCTAAAACAGTGTCACCTTCGTGGAGTAAGGGAAACTTGCAGCCCGTCCCCAGGCGCTGGCATCGGACATTCCGGGAGACCCGTGCTAGAGCTTGTCTGAGAGGAGCTCTGACGGCTCCGCGGAGAGGCCGGTTCGCAGAGGCAGCGGCAGCGCCCGTCATGGGGATGTGGGCCCAGGAAGCAGGAAGGCCGGAGGGGCCCCAGGGCTGGGCGGCCGCAGGGGGACACCCGGAGGGGCTGTGAGCGGTGATGGGTGCCACGCGTGGACTGGAGAAGCCACTGGAAGTCATCGCACAGTGAGGGACTCTGCAGCGCGGCGCACAGCCTGCAAAGACGGGTGTTTGGGGACACTGGCCGTGGTCCCCACATTTCGAGTCTCACAACTCAGGGGGTGCTTGTCATCCCCCAGCCCTGGCCCGTGGGTACAGACAGTGGGTTTTGGGACCTACACGCGCTATTCCCCGTCCACCTCGCACCTCCGCTTCTCTCCGTGGGCCTGAGCTCACGAACCTTCCTCCGTGTTCGGGGTCTGGTGCAGGGACCCAGGGCTGGAGGACTCTCCTCGGCACTCGCCGCGCCCCGCACACAGGGCTGCAGGGGCAGATGCGGGGAGCATGGAGGCCGCCATGAGTCGGGGTGCCACAGGTGCTGGGAGGGACCAGCAGGGCCCGGTTCTGCTGAGAGTGCTCTTCCTGGGTGCAGACCACCACCTTCCCAGTGGTCCTCGTGTGGCAGAGAGAACTCTGGTGTCTTTTCTTATAAGGGCCCTCATCCCACCCTTGTGAGCTTATCTGAACCCAATTATCTCCAGAGACCCCCAATTCATCACACTGGGGTCCAGGCTTCAAGGTGTAAATTTTGAGGGGAACATAATTCAGTCCACAGCAGCGCACATGGCCCTGCCCTTTAAGGATGCTTTCTGAAGGTTGCATAAAATGCTTCTTAAAACTGTTGGTCATGGCCACATCTAGCTGCAAGAGAGGATAGAGAATGTACCTGACTTACACAGGGGGTCAGCACTACAGTGTGATCAGAGAGGAGTCGGGATTCCAACCTCTTCCACTTTGCTGCTCCTCATGGTCCAAAAAGGCTGCTTGAGCAGCAGTCATCGCCTCTGCATTCCAGCCACAAGGACATGCCTCACTTAGACACAATGTCGTGTGGGAAATGTAGTCTTTGATCATAATGCAATGCTTTCAGCTAAAAGGTGGGTTCCTCACAAAAAGCAGCAGGATGGGGAGGATGTGGAAGCTAACGATCCCTTCTCTGTCTGCCGTCATGGAGCTTGGATAGATCCTGATGGGTACTGGCGCCCTCCTGTTCCAACACAACTTGCTCACTTGCTCAGACCCATCTGCTGTCTACACCACAGACTTCTCAAGTGCATGAGTCAGGCTGCTCCTCCCCTGGTCTTCCCAGAATGCAGACTCCCAGCCAGCAAGCAGCAGGCAAATATTAGCTGAGCATTTCTTTGCTGAGTTAAGTGGCATTAACCAGAGCGTGCCCTCGGGGAGCAGGGCCAGTAGCTGTGTCTGGCTTCAAGGTCCCCGACAGGCTGCCAAGCTGCTCTCCCCCAGTCTCCTCCTCCCTGAGGTCCCTGCCTGCGCTCCGACCTCCCGTCCGCGACCAGAGCTCTTTCTAACACAGCGCAGCCCCTGGCACTCCTGACACATTTGACAGCCAGGGACTGTCCAGGGTTGGGAGCAGGCCACGAGAAACAGAAGGTAACAGAAGTGGGGCACAGGGAGCCCACGCCCTCAGCCAGGTGCCCCGTCTGGGGGCATGCGCTCCCCTCGCTATGCCCCCAAGTGGCGAAATTGTCCCAAAAGTGCTGGGGTCAGACTTGTTGTGTTCTCACAGCCTGAAAACACTAGTGATGCACTGTCCACCCTCGCACGGACACATGTCACAGTGGCTGCCCCTCCTAAGAGCGTGCTCAGCACCAGGGACCGGCCCCGAGGGCCCTGCCGCAGCTGACCAGCATGAGCTCCTTTGCCGCGAGCCTGGGGGCCAAGGAACCTAATTTCTCAGGCGTGAGCAAAACGTCAAGGGATCGGAGCCCCTGCCATAAAGGACCCGCCATGAGATTTTCAGCTCGTTTTTCAAAGAAATAATTTATATCCGAAAACATGACTATGTCCAGGGGAGTGCATGCCCGGTACCGACCTGTGTCTCCTCTACGCCATCCCAGAAAGCACCAGGCCGGGAAGCCCGGGAAAGCCCTGGAGGAGGGTGTGACGTCATCGCGCACCCCAGGCACGAGGGGCGCCCCTGCCACGCCCACACCACGCCCACTCGTCCTGTGGCCGGGCCGCTGTCCGCCCTGGTCCTGGCCTCAGGTTGAGAGCAGGAGGGTGGCACACTCCTCTCACTGGTAAACGTGATGTGCATGGGTGCGCGTGGCTGGGACACCGCTCTCCCAAGGCCAGGCCGTACCCTCTCCTGGCCACAGGCGGCCCTGCGGCCTTCCCCGGTGGGTGGACTGAGTGCGCCTACCCCAGGACGACCAGATGTGACCTTAACTGGAAACGAGGTCTTTGCAGATGCCCAGTGGCAGTTCTAGGGCAGCTGGTCCAGCCTGACTGCCCTTCCCCGCTGACCTTGGTGCCCTGAGTTCGTCGCAGGCAAAGCAGGCTCCTGGCCAGACCCCAGAGCGGGCCGCAGGTCGCCACAGAGCCACATGTTCTGGAGAGCGTTTGGTCCAGCTTCCCTTTTGCTCTAGAAAATGAGGCTTGGAGATGGGTAGAAGGTCACCCAAGGACACAGACCCGGCAATGGGAAGGGCTGCCCTGGAGCCCGGGCTCCCCTGCCCCGTCTCCGGTCCACCATCACCCACCAGAGAGCTGGCGACTCCGATCGCACCAGCCAGGCCTGTGATCCCGGCTGGAGCCTGGGTCCCCAGAAGCAGACACCAGGCAGGTTAGACAGGGAAACGGGGTGAGACAGCGGTGGGGCTGGCTTACCTGGAGAGCCGGGGCGGGCAGGGGACCCATGTGGAGGAACGCGGGCAGGAGGAGGGTCCTGGCCACTCTGTTCTCGGGAAGGGCCTGCCAGGCCCCAGAGGCCCAGCTGTGCTCGGCCAGTGCCCTGCAGGGTCTCCCAGGGACAGACGTGCCTGATGCCTCAAGCACTTGGTGGGGGCCCCTGAGCAGTCCTGGGAAGGCAGGGTCTCGGCTCGGGTCTCGGCCTGGGGTCCCAGCACAGTCTCGGCAAGACCGCACGAGGCTCAGCCATGCACCTGGCCTTCCCCCTGGGCGCTGTGGGTCTGGGAATCACATACAGCACGCGCTGTCTCTGCTGCCTGGCTGGACTCTGCGTCCAGAGCCTCGGCCTTTCAGGGACCCAGCCAGGCCCTGTCCAGGTTTTCTCAGGGCCAGGCCAAAAGCAGCAGCCAGGAGCTGACTGACCTCCAGGCTCCGCGCATCCTTTAGCTCGGCGTTCAGGCACTGGCCCAGGGCGCAGGGTCCAGGGCGCATGGCCTCCCTATGTCTGAGCCACTCCAGCAAACTCTTCACTCCGAGGAGGGGTCACAGGCCTCCCATTTGTAGCCGATCGCTCAGAAGTGGGTAACGGGACCTACGCCCCGTGGTTGGCGTCAAGGAGGGCACTGTCCTGGGAGGGAGCCCCTCACCTGGGGATGTAGCCCAGTAGAGAGTGTCAGTCAAGGTAATGCTAGTCCCTGGCCCGTCTCTGACCTGCCCTTCGAGGCTTGTGCTTTGCACAGGTCAGGAGAGATGCACACATCACACTCTAGCCTTGGCTCCTATCCGAGACCCCACGCTCACTGCGCCCGACCCCTGTGCCCACGCAGCCGGCACCAGAGCTTGGGCCTCATGTCCCTGGGGAGGGGCGGCCCGTGGGGAGGACCTCCCGGACCTTTTCTGCAGCAGTGGTGGGCACCGGAGTTCAGTGTGGCTCCATGCAGGTCCGGGAGCAGACTGGGCGCATGGGAGACGCTGGGCGGGTGCCCGGCTGTGGCCCAGGGTCCAGTGAGCCAGCCCGACATGTCAGCCGAGAACAGATTCCTGTCCAGCCTGCGGATGTCGGTGCAGGCTGGGCCGTAGGCCCCCCGAGTGGCCTGTCCACCTGGGGAGTCACACCGGGACCTCGCGTGGAAATAGGAGCTTTTGCAGTGTGATCAAGCTCATACGAGGTCATACTGGGTCAGGTCGGCTCTGAGTCCAGTGGCCAGTGTCCCTCTAAGGGGACAGTGCAGACAGCACGTGGCACGGGCAGGACTGGGTGCTGGACAGCCAGGCACGGCAGGGACCCTGGCACCGCAGACGCCGGCACGAGGGCAGGGAGGGGGCTCGGCCCTGCAGCATGGCTCTCAGGTGTGTGCGCCCGACTGTGAGCCAACAGTGACTCCCACAGGCACCTGTCTGCAGCCCAGGGACCAGGTGACAGAGTGGGCATCGCCCACCGAGACAGTCCCAGCCCTGCTTAAGAGCCGGGAAGGCTTCGGTTCCCAGTACCCTGCTGGTGGCCTGCCTGCTAGAGGTTAGAGGTCCTCGCTCATGCAGAATTGCACCAGGCCCTGTCCGGCCCACCTCAGGTCGTTTCACAAATGCAAGGAGTTCGCTGGTCACTAACTAGAAGGCGTGGGGCGTGATCGGTTCAGGCACAGCTGGATCCGGAAACGCCAAAGCCGCCGGGCATCACCAGACTGAACTGTGTTTGCTTTGCTCTCAGCCAGGATGGCCCAGCAACTGACCCCCACCCCCGACCTCTGAGCGTGGAGGCTCAGGGTGACTGACTACCGTCCCAGCAAGATTCGTGGCAGGACTCTCCACCCACCGCAGGACCGACTCTGTGGAAACGCGGTCATGGTCGGGGGACCAGGCCTGACACGTGCCTGGGCTGGGGACGGCGGGGCTGTGGGGAAGGACCAACACTGGGCTCGTGAGAGGAGCAAGCAGGCTTTCCGAGAGGAAAGCAGCGGCTTGGTTACCAGAGGGGCAAGTGGCGTCCTGCAGGGTTTCTGACCCGACTCCAGGATGTTCGGGGTTTCAGCCCCTCGGGCCAGGCGTGTCCCCTGCTTTCTCTTGCCTGGGGCCCACAGAGCCACGCAGGGCGGGGAGCACGGCAGGTCCCCAACACATGGGGCAGGCGATGGGCACTGCCCGAGTGGATGCGCAGAGGATGCTTCCGTCAGGCAGGTCGTCGGGGCTCCTGTCTCAGCTTCTTGCTCATCTCCAGGGCTCTGTGTGTGAGACGGACAGAGGGACACAGGGACAGAGGGACAGAGGGACAGAGGGAGCAGGGCATGCACAAGCGTCATCCTCTCCCCTGCCGCTGGGATGGGGTGCCCCTTGGGGTTCTGCCCGTGTGACCCACTCCACTCCCTGCAGCTCCAGGTCAAGACCCACAGGCCTCTGACGCATGGAAAATCTGCCTTGTGACTGGCGGTGCGGCCCGAGTGAGCTGGCATGTGACCGCGAGGCGGGGCGCTCTGCAGGGACCGACCCGCACCCAAGGTCACGGGCTGGGCCCAGGCCCTGTGGCCGAGGAACCTGCAGCAGGCCCGCCCTCCGGGCAGCGGGCTCAGGCAGGCAGCCCTCAGCTGGCACAGCCAGCGGGCCGGGAAGGGCTCCAGAATCGCAGGCACTGGAAACAGAGCAGCTGCTGAGACAGCCGAGGCCTCAGTCCGCCCCTGGCCCAGCCTGTTAGACCAGCTGCCCTAAAACCTGGCGCAGGCGGCGACAGGGACATTTAAGGAAAACACTGCTTCTTCGCCAGCACTCCAAGCGGAAACCCTCCTCCGGCCTGGAGCAAGCGAGCGAGGAGGCTGGCTCCGTCCTCAGACCTGCCTGGGCGGGTGTGGGTGCCGCCTGGCGGGGGCTGGGAGTGGAAGAGCGGTCCGTGAATTCATTCACTCGGCAAATATTTACTAAGCGCCTCCCAGGGCCCGCCCGGGCCAGGCACACCGCCCCCTCCTCCTCCTCCTCACCGTATGGCGTGAGCGAGAGGGACGAACCCGTCGCGGTGGAGGGTGCCTTGGTGTGGGAAGGCGGAAAAGAAACGAGAAAAAAGGAAGCAAAGTACACTAGACCCAGAGGCGCCAACTGCTTCAGAAAACCGGAGCTGGGCCGCGGTTCAGTCTGCTGTCACAGCCAGGCGACATCTCCCACTGTGCTGCCGGGCTGCGCCCAGAGGACAGACAGTGACAAGGGTGGCAGGGAAGCCAGTGGGAGCCCACTGTGTGAGCCGGTGATGCAGCAAGGTGGGGGAGAGCGCGGAGAACAGAGCTGCTGGGGCTTCCAGGAATGAGGAGCACTCAGATTTGATTGGGACACCCGGAAGGACGCGGGGTGGGGGGCTGCTGCATCAGTGGGAGACAGGAGGGTCATTGTTCCATTTACCAGGTGTCGGGTGGAGAAGGCAGGTCCACCAGGTGTCGGGTGGAGAAGGCAGGTCCACCAGGTGTCGGGTGGAGAAGGCAGGTCCACCAGGTGTCGGGTGGAGAAGGCAGGTCCACCAGTCTGAAGTACTGGACAGAGCGGCATCTAGAGGGAGGCATCCAGAAATCACAGTCAGTTTAATGGAAGAGTGAAAAATATCTTTAATTCTGAAAACTCCAGTAAAGTTGTATGAACATTTCACACACTCACGCACGCACACACGCGCGTGCACGTGCACACCGTGCCCCCCTAGAGAACTGCTCTCAGCGCAGGGCCAGGGCTGGCCTGTGCTGAGTGCTCCTGGCAGTGCGCATCACCTGACGCGGATATAGGCTGGGTCAGGCCCCCAGAAACCCCTCCAAGGGCCCCCACTGTCGTGGGCGACGGGTCTGAGTGTGATGCTGCCCTGTGCCAAGTCCCGCAGTGCAGCAGGAAATGACGGCAAGACCCCCATGCACATTCTGACGGACGCTGACCGAGACCTCGGTGGCGAGCGTACTTACGGGTGTGAGCGTGTCAGTGTGTGCAGGTGGTGTGTGTGTGACACGAGAATGTCACAGACGTCAGATGCATCTGAGTGTGAGCACTGAGAGTGCACGTCTCGAACTTCCGTCCGTGTGGAAAGCGACCCGGTGCCCTCAGGCGGGAAGACCAGGCCGGGGGTCAGCTGTGTGGACCTGCAGCAGGCATGCCCAGCCCCGGGGGAAGGAGGAGCGCGGCGGGCACTTAGTGGTGGCGAGTTCTTGCCCTGGACTCAGTCCCAAACCCCCTCAGGGGAGGGGAAGCTGCTCATTATGAAGAAGGGGAGATGGGGGGTGGGGGACAAGAGGAGTGAGCGCCATCTGGGCGGGAGGGGTCAGCGAAGACCCGACGGGAGGACAGCGCCTCCAGCCCAGGGGCCATTCCCTGTGAGCAGCTGGTCGGGACTCGGGAGGGGGTCAGTGGGGCTGGGAGCTTCCGCAGGACGTCAGACCTGAGCACAGTGGGGTAAGGAGTGACGGGACGAGCCTCGGTATGAAACCTGGCCAGTGGGGACCGCGGCCGACACCACGACCCCAGGCCGGGTGGCAATGGGGCTGTGCAGCAAACGACAGGGGACCGGGGAGGACGGGACCATCTGCACGTCCTGAAAGGAAAACAGCAGCTCGGGATGCTGGCTGCGGGCCGACAGCAGGATGAGAATGTGGTCCCAGCTTCTAGATCGTGGATGAGCCCGTTTCCGCACCGGCACCAGCCACCGCGTGCTCGCTACTCGAGGGGCTGCGACAAGAGTCCTGTTCGCCCCACGCGCTCTGCCCACCCGCCCGCTCCGGGAAGCTGCCCACAGGGCTGTCTCCCCAGCCCCGTCAAGACCTCCGAGAATCCTTCTCCTCGAACAAGTGGTTCAGTGCCCTGGGGGACGTGTCTGCCTCCTGACCAACTCAGCTGTCAATCCGGCCGTGCGCCAGCGGCGGCACACATGCCGGGGGTCCCCTGGCACCTGTGCAGAGCTGGCGGCTCAGCACAGATCCCCGTGGAGCTCAGGGACCCCGCCTGCAGGAGGGGCCCCGGGGACGGCAGCCAGACAGAGCAGGGTCCACTCCAGGCCGCACTGAGCGAGCAGGCCAGGTGCATGGGGCCTGCCCAGCGAGGGGAGGACCACGCAAAGGGGCCCCCAGAAGGGTCCCTGGGTATTCAGGTGCCGGCAACTCTGTGGGGCTGGGGACACTGCGGCTGTGAGCTCCGGTGGCCTTGGACTTGGAGGGGGACAGACCCCGGTGCAGGAAGCCCCACACCCTCTCCAAAGCGGCTCCTCTTTCGTCTGCTCCTCTCCCCTCCCTGCCCTCCTGCCCGCTCCTTGTGCGAGCTGCTCAGTGTTTACAGAAGGAAGTCCCTTCTCGCACCAGCCCAGACCCAGGTTCCTGCTGGCCCGCTGTGCCCTCCTGACAGCGTGCCCGCCACCAGAGGGGCCAGGAGCAGACAAGCTGTCCCACCGCGGACTTCGTGTTTGTGTCCTCCCCCCTCCCAGGTCTCAGGACCAGGCTCCGTGCCGCGGGGCACAGGTGCTACTGGAGTGGGGTGGAAGGTTCTGGAGCAGAGCCTGCCCAGCTGGGAAGGGGCTGGCTCGGGAGTCGGAGACTCTGCTGCCCCTGCACTGGGCTCTGGCTCTTTGGGGACCATGTGAGCCCTTTCCCTCCAGGCCCTTACTCAGGGGACTCGTCAGCCCGTGGGCTGAGGGGCTGACTCAGCCGGTCCTGGCGGCACCGGGCAGGGTGGGACCCGGCCTCCGAACAAAGGCCTGTTTCCCAGGACAGGAGGACCCGGCTGCAGGCCTGCCCGGCTGCGGGGCCCGCCCGGGGTTCACAATGGGCAGCCTGGTCCAGCTGTCCCATCCTCCCCGGGGCGGCCTGGGCCTGGCGCCATGGGCCCGGTGAGCGTGGGGAGAGGACGGTGAGGAGACTGTCTTGGCCAGAGCTCAGGGGACGGTGGGCAGAGGGTGACGGAGACCCAGCATGGTGGCTCCTGCTGTCTGAGTCTTTATCCAAGACCTGCCCCAGCCGACCTGCCGGGCAAAGGGGAGCTCAGGGGGCTGGTCGGCGACCCCACACGGGGAGAGGCTCCCAGATCCTCTGGGCCACCCAGTTCTCACAGGGGCCCTGAAAGGAGGGCGAGGAGGGAGGGAGCCTGGTGTAGAGGCGGCCTGGGCAGCGTGGACCCTGCTGCAGGCCGGGGGCGAGGGGCCGCAGCCCAGAGTGCAGGCGCCCCAGAGCTGGGCCAGGCCAGGAAGCAGGCCCCTGGAGCCCGCAGGAGGACCAGCCCGGGCACCTGGCTCGTTGCCTGCGAGACCCGAGTAGGACTGTGGCCGGGAGACTGCAAGAGGAGAAATCCGAATGGAGAGAGGGCAGTGGGTCCGAGGGGGACCCGCCCCTCGGGAGGGCAGCAGGAAGTGGTGAGCCGTCCTGAGCCAGCGGGGAGCGCGGGCCCGCACCCTCCGGAGAGACCCCTGGAGACCCGCTGGGGCCCTGGGAGCGGCTGGGCCCTGGGTCCTCGTCCTGTGCCCCACCCGAGGGCACTTGTTGATGAGTTGCAGAGGGACCGGCCAGGGAGCCGGGGGCCATCTGGCAGAGGCCCAGTGGGGTTTCTCGGGGAGGCAGCCAGGTTCAGCCAGGGCAGGACCGCAAGAGAGGAGCCAGAGGACCGCCAGCCCCATGTGCCCGAGCCACAGACAGCTGTGCCCGCTCTGTCCCCCAGAGACGTGGCCGGCCAGCACGGGGCGTGTGGGGTGTCTCGGGGCCATCGGGGCCTTTCCTGCGAGCCCCAGCCCACACCCCGGAGCCGCTCACCGCCCTGCTTCCAGTGACAGAACTGCCAGGCACACGTCCCCTCCCACGACCGCGGGGGTCCTGACTCCAAGGCTGAGGAGAGGCCCCAGCTGGCACCTGGCCCCTCCAAAGGACCTGTCCCCTTGTCCCTGCCTAGCAGCCTGCTCCTCTCCTGCCTGCTGCTGAGCCTGGGGGTGTGTCCATCTGCCCTGACCCCTTACCCTGGGGACAGCACCCAGTTGCAGTGGGAGCCTCTAGCTCACATGGCCTTAAGGTCTCTCCAGGGTCGGGTGCGTGCGTGTGTGTGCACGCGCGCGTGCAGGAGACCCAGTCTTGTGTCTAAGGCCAGGGTGGACACCTGCGCCTCCACTGGGAGCCCACATCACGGCCGCCCCGTTTTCAGGCTGTGGCCCCCAGCCCTCCGCAGGGAGCAGGGCCTGGAAGCACGTGTGCTGTGCTATTTGCAGCCGCCACCTCCGCCCTCAAGGAGCCTGGGCCATGAGTCACCGTCCCCACTCGGGGCACAGCAGCCTCTCCCGGTCAGACTTGTGAGGTCACCCCCTAGGGACGTAGGAGCTGACCCAGCAGGCGGCCTGGCAGGGTCACAGGCAGGGGCCACCGAGTGCGGCCTGGGCAGCCTTGTCCTCCGGCCTGTTTCCCTAGCTGGGACGGGGCTGCGCCAATTCAGTGAGGTCATGTCTGCGAGGGCACCATCCCGCCTGCCCACCGGTGGGGCTGGATGTCAACCCTGAGAGGCCTGAGGGTCTGATCTGGTGGGGAAGAGCCCTCCTGGACAGGGGGGCCCTGAGTGACAGGAGGAAGCAGAGGCACCCGGGACGGGGTGTCCCAGGTGGCTGCGGGGAGGAGGCAGTCCGAATAGGTAAACTGAGGCAGCACTGGCCCACGCCGGCTGCGGGGTGAGGAAGAGTGTGCGGACCCACGCAGAGGGCAGTGGGGTGCAGGCTTCTGGTCGTTGGGGGCTCCCTGTTGTCAGGGGGAGCTGGAGTGCTGGGGTGTCTGACATGAGGATCCTGACCCGCCCCAGGTTTTGGGGTGTCGGGGGCACCTCAGAAGGCCTTCGGAAGGATAAAGCGTGGTCTCCGAGGTGACACCGCTGCTCCTGCTCCAGGCAGAGGGTCAGTGGGGACGGGTGGCAGGCATCCAGAGGGGACATCGGAGTCACACACCATCACCCATGTCTCCACCCCATGCAGCCCCAGGAGGCAGTCGTGAACCCGCGCGCCTTCCATCTGCTTCCAGCAGCGGTGGCTTTCATGCGGGTCCTCCAAGGAGCCTCGCATCTGTGACATCACAGCAACCTGCCTGCCAAGCCCATCAATTATCTGGAGCCCTGGGAGCCACCGGACGGCAGCCCCGCTCCTGGGAGCCTCCGCGCGGCGGGGCAGGCGATCCGCTTCCGCGGGCCCCCGGCCGGCCCCACACTGACATCACGGAAACTGCTGGCAGGGCCTGTCGCCTGAGCTGCCGCCAGCAGGCAGCGCTCGGTGGCCGACGGGCGCGCAGCCTGCCTCCCCGGGCCCGGCCCCGCGGGGCTGGAGCCCCCGCCAGGATGTCACTGTGCCCCGTGCCCGGCACCGCGTGTGGCCTGGCTGGCGGGCTCGGCACTGACGCAAATGCACAGCTTCCAAGTCTCCAGCAGCGGCCTCTGCCCCGTGGGCTCCGGTGTGTTCCTGGCACTCGAGATAATCGGCTGCTGGGGAAAGGGCACCCGCTGCGGAGGGCGGGGCTCCCCAAGTTCGCAGAGCCTGGCGAGGTCAGCCGCCGGGAGCCTCGGGCGTTCCTGCCCAGCCGCCCCCAGGTGCCAGGGCCCTGTGCGCCCGTCACAGCTGCTGGGCCCAGAAGCCGGGAGGCCAGGTGGGCCGGTCCAGGGGGAGGTGGGGCGGGGCGGGGCTGCCTCCGTGCGGTCCCGCAGGCTCCTGTTCCCTCCGGGTCTCCTTGTACCTGGGCAGAAACAGCAGCGTCCAGGGCTGCCTCCCGGGGGCCGTGGGACCCAGCTGTCGGCATTCTTCCCTGGAATAGCTCACAGCAGGTGACACGGGGGCTCCTTAGAGGAACGTGGGGGCCTGGGCTTGGATCCCGAGAGTTTTCACAGGGCCTGGACGCCCTGGAAAGGCCGGGCCGCCCACGGTCACCCCCAGCCAGCCCGCCAGGCTCCGTTCCTCTGTAACACGCATGCACACACACAGGTGTGCACACATGTGCACTACAGGGCAGACACGCGGACAGACTCATGCCAACATGCCCACAGACGTGACACCACTCACGTGCACGCCCCTTCTCATGGCGCAGAGTGGCTGCTCTGCATTGGGTCAGCATCCGTGAACTGTGGGCTCTGGGGCATGGCCCCTGCCCGGGCACACGTGCCCGCTCCTCTGCCACCTGCGCCGCGAAGTCGCGGGACTCGGTTGGCTGCGCCGGCTGCGCCTGCTGCCTGGGAGGCAGGTGGGCAGCAGAGACAGGTCTGGGGACAGTGACCGAGGGCCCACCTCCAGCGCCTTTGCCCTCAGGGAGGCTGGCATGCGCTGTTCTCTTGTAATGACCTGAAGACGGCACAGTGTGTCAGCCGATGGCAGTCAGCCACCGTCACACTCCCCTGTGGTCAGTCTGGTGGCTGTCGCATGCAGTGGGGACAGGGCTAGGGAGGAGGCCGGGGCAGCCCAGCCCACGGCCAAGCACCAGGAGTGGGTTTTCCAGGGCAGTCAGGAGGGCTGGGCACCTGCCACGGCAGACTGGTCACGGCCGGCAGAAAGGTCTCCTGCCCACCTCGCACACGACGCCCACCCGCCGCCAGCAGGAGGCGCTGTGGGGAGGGGCTGTGGGGCCTGAGGGACGCTGGTACTGGAGACGGAGGGGGTGACGGCATGGCCTGTGTGGCTCTGGTGACAGTCCCCCTGCAGAACCACTGGGTGTTGAAGAAATAGACTTCTTTTTTTAAAAGGGAGGCCCCAGCAGGAATGAAGGCGAGTAGGCAGGCAGAGGGAGAAGCGCTTGATTTATTTTTGTTTGTATTTAGTTGTCCAGTGGCTGTTCCCCTAGCCTGGCCTTGAACCCTGGACCTCGGGATGTATGTGGGACTGTTCCCAGGTGTCCGAGGCCTCTGGGATACCAGGGCGCACCCAGAAATAGAGTTTTTGTTAATTCTTTAAAATGCATGACAGTGGGTTACTGGCTGGAATTGTGTTTCTTTGGGGAAACCTTTGGTTAAACCCGTCGGCAGGGCATCAGCGCCCCTCCGAGCCCCCGTGGGTCCCGACATGTCTGCCCTGCGCGCAGACGCTCCCCTGTGCCCGCCAGTCGCTCAGCACCCGCCGGCCTCCGTGGAAGCAAAGGGTGGAGCAGCCTCTCCCCAGGCCCCGCCGCCTCTCGGTCCCGGGACAGAC
Organism: Solenodon paradoxus; assembly: GCA_004363575.1. Classification (NCBI taxonomy): domain Eukaryota; kingdom Metazoa; phylum Chordata; class Mammalia; order Eulipotyphla; family Solenodontidae; genus Solenodon; species Solenodon paradoxus. Next base: position 10,000 of record RJWH01007116.1, on the reverse strand, counting down.
AAACCCTACAGCTGCCTCTGCTTGCGGGGCCCAGGGCCCTGCGCGGGCCTGACTGTGGCCTCTGGACGCAGGCCACAAAGGGCCCGCCAGGTCGCTGCCACGTCGAGAAGCCACCGACTGCCTCAGTCTGGAAAGCCAGCTAGCTCTCAGCAGCTCTTGTCCCCAGGAAGCTTAGACTGTGCACGTTAGCACAGCAAACACGGTGACTGTCGAGTGACAAGCTCCATCTTCCAGCAGCTGCACAGGCACGTGCCTTTCCTGCCCAAATAACCAGGCGGCGGGCGCTGGCTTCCACACACACGTAGACGTGCAAACAAATGCACTGCACTGCGCACTCGTCGCTATTAATCAGGCAAACGGCTCATTTAGAATCTAACCCACTTCAAGAGAAATTAGTGAGGCGATGTCAGCAAGACGGAAGACCAGGAGTCCCTGGTGCTTGTCTCCGTCCCCACAACATAATCAAATCAACAAGCAAGCAGCTTCTTACTGACGAGACGCGCTCGGGGGTCCCAGGGACAGTCAAGAAGCTGCAGCAACGCCGAAGGAGGCCAACGAGGAGCAGCGGAGCCGTGGGCCTGCCTGGCCTGGCGATGCCCTGGGCATGACCTCCCTCCCCAGCGGAGAAGAGCTGGGGGCCTCACCTCCCCTACCCCAGAGAGGGGAGGAGAGTGTTCCCTGCAGCCCCTTCCCAGGGCTGGACGGGCCACCGCCGGAGCGTGGCAGCCACCCGTCTGCAGAGGGCTTTCTGTCCCAGAGCGCGTCTGTGATTCCCAAGGGGCCGCCTCCCGCAGCTGCGAGGGGCTCGGCACCACGATACCAGCATCACGCACATCCGGGAACACGGCCTCACTCAGGGACACAGCGACTCCTAGGAACCGACCACGAAATTGAGAGCCACGGATTGTCTGGCAAAGAATTGAAGATCATCGTTGCCAGGCAGCTCGGTGAGCTGTGAAAGCACGGGGCTCGGGCCGCAGTAACTCAGAAAACAGCAGCAAACACGACAAGGCATTTCACGAGACAGCCCTCATCAAAAAAAAAACCACACGCACTGTCTCCTGCAGCCCTGTTCACAGCAGCCAAGAACTGGAAACCACCTGCGTGCCCCACGTCAGGTGATGGACGGAGAAGACGTGGTCCATACACACCGTGGACACGACACGGCCCTGAGAGGAGATGAAACCCATCATGTGAATCCACATGGAGGGATCTAGAGGGGATGGTGCTCAGTGAAACAAGTCAGAAGAAGAAAGACAGACACCAGACTACTCACTCACAGGTAGAACGTGAACACACAAAACAAAGGAGCAGATGAAACAGAACCAACCCTGAAACATCTGCAACAGAACTGAGGTTCCAACAGGGAACGGGGCGGGTGGGGCACATGGTGGCGGAGCCCCCTGGACACTGGGGAAGGACACTGGGTGACGTGGTGCAGGGAGGGTGCTGACATGTATCTGAGGAATGGGGAACCTTTGCATGTGAGTTTACTTTAATGTGTAAAAATAAAAATAATTTGTAAAAAAGAACCACACAAATGCAGGCGGCACAGACAATGACCGAGGGCAGCAGCGTCGTGCGTCCCTGCAGGCGGCGCCGTCAGGCAGGAGACGGAAAACGCAGATGGGCCCTCGCAGAGGACCCGCCAGAGGAGAAAGAGGCAGAAGGGAAAGGAGCGCAGCCGCCTTCAACAGGCAGGACACAGCAGGAGAACGAGGACACGCCTTGCGGGCGTCCCCAAAGCGGCAGAGACAGAAGGGACGTGGAACTGGTCTGAAGAAATTAGGATTCGGATCCTGGGAGGAAAACGCTCACCCAGTGTGAGGCCTCAGACATTCCCAGACACCGGCAGGCGCCTCTGCTCTGACCCCCTGTGCACAGCCCGGCGGGGGCGTCCTGACACGTCCGGGCCTGGACGGGTGCGGCGCAGAGGACTAGACGGGCCTGCCGGGCCGGAGCCTCCGGGGTGGGTGGCGGGTGGAGGTGGCGCCGGGGTCAGGGTCTGCCGGTCACCACGCAGCGGCCGCCATAACCTACCCTGCTCGTGTGGATGCGCAGCATTTGTTTCTAAAAACCCCTTTCTTCCTTCCAGCAGCCTTTGCTCACGGCGACTTCTAACTTTCCCAGCTTTGGCGTTTTAGAACGTTTTGATGCCTGTAACGACACCGGAAAACACGAGCACTGTACAGACGCACGAAACGATCGCTGGCGCCCCATCCATCAGCGCTTCTGTTTCCACTGCGTCGAGCTTTTGTTGGAAACAGGATGCAGACGCACACGCGTGAGCCCAGCCGGGTTAGGGTCACGGCCTCCCGCCTGCGCGTGTCGCCGCGGACGGCGAGGGCGCCGGGGCCACTGCTGGCGCGGACTGCCTTCTCCACGACCACGGCGTCCTCCGGGTCGCGTGCGGACACAGCTGCCGGGGACTCGTCCCGAGGCGCTGCCCTCTGTGCAGACACATGTGGCGCTTCGCTGCGGGGGTTTCGTCCAGGATGGACGGGGTTGTGGCAGCCGGCGGCACAGACGGGGACCCTCCTCTCTGCTTGTGAAAAGCTTTCCACGCCGAGCGCAGGCGCTCCAGGTCCTCAGGAGCCGACCGATGTCTGCAAGCGCGTCTGCTAAAGCCTCACACGGACTTTTACTGGAGACTCTTCTTTTTCTCTGGAAACTTCCTTTGCTCTTGCCTCTTCTTCAGCTCTGCGTTTCTGTTCCAGCCCCAAGAGCTCCTCCTGCTCCCGTTCAACGAGGTCCGCCCCCGGGGCGCCTCGGGCCCCACGCACCCACGCAGGCTAGTTGATGGCCACCTCTGCGCCCTGGGCAGATCCTTCAAGCCCATGGACAAGCCTCTTGAGTGTCTCTTTCCAGATGCCACCCACTCTCCTTGGGGACATCACCCAAGCCCAAACGGGGCTCTCGGGGTGGTGATGGGCGTGGAAATCCCTCCAGAAGCGCACTGGTGTCTTCTCGGCCGCACTGCTGGGTCGGGCACAGGTCCTCCGCAGGGAGTGGGCCTAAGAGCTGCTCTAGCGAGCTGATCGCTGGTTGGACCAGAGGTGGCGAGTGGAGGGAGGAGCAGCGCTTAGACGCCGGGGTGAAGGCCCTGGCAAAGAGCAGGCCCCGTGCACTGCCAGCCACACGCAGATCGTGAGTCAGGCAAGGCCGCAAGCAGCGTTTCTCCGGCTCAGGACACAGCCATCCAGGAGGGCGCCTGGGAAGAGAGCTGGCTGGGAGGCTCCTCGCTGCCCCTGAAGCGGATGGGCAGGGTGTCCGGCTGTGCCTGAGGCCTGGGGCTCTGCAGTGGGCATCACAGGATGGACTCTGTGCCTGCAACCCTGCCCCCGAGCGGACGGCTGCCCTGTCGTTGAAACCCTTCAAAACCGTCATTGACTTGATCTGTTTATCAATGAAATCCTCTCAAGCAACTGTTTCCAGACCAGGGAGGGTCCATTCACATGGAAAAGTTGCTCTAACAAGTCATTTTCCTCCAAAATCTTCTTACTGAAAGTTTCCAAGAACTTTTCAGCTCCCTTGACATTGAGGCTGGCAGACTCACCACCCGAGGTCAGCGGGTCAGGAGTGCTGAGTCCGGTGTGGTTTAGACCGTCCCATGATAGCCGGGTTCAGGCTTCTCACAGCGCAAACCTTTGCTTTGCTCGTGGTCATCATGGTGTGAAGGGGGCTCCGCTCGGCGTCGGGTCCTTACTCCAGGTCACCAGAAGTTTCCTCACAGCGGGCGTCAGTCCTTCTCGCGTTTTTGTTCGTCTCATTGCTTCCGGTGGAGCAGAGTAGCTACCAGCTCGTGTCGCTTTGTTCTTGCTCTTCAAGATCTGCTGGACGGGACACGCCCGGCGGCCGAGTCAGAGCAGCCGGACTTGTCCACTCTCGTGGACCTTGGTCTCTTGTAATTGCATTTCAGGTCAGTCCCGTGACATGGCCTCTCACTGGCAACATTAGCTGTCGTTTTATAGGCTACGGGACCACGAGGGACAAAACATGAGGTTAAATCGAGCACAGGGGGAAAGGAGACGCCGGAAGACACCGGGACACCAGAAGCCTGAGACAACTGAGGCTGCTGCCGTCGCGAAATGTCCTGATGTGCTCCGGCCGCAGGAACCCGGGACCTGCACACAGGTACATTCCATCATTGACTGAAATGTCTACGTGGCGCAAGCCTGTAACCGACTGTCAAAGTTATGAACGAAGGGACAGCTTGGAAAATAGCAGCAAGAGAAAACGGAGATGCTATGCATCAGGGAGCCCCTGAGTCTGTCTGCAGATTTCTCAGGAGGACACCGCTCAGCCAGGAGACAGTGGAATGGTACGCTCTTCACAGAAAGGAAAGAACCAAGAACACAGTACCTGGAAGATTACTCTTTTGCAATGGAGAGAGAAAGCACCTCCTACATGAAAACGGAGGGTGTTCGTGCAACGCGAGGCCTGCCCGACAGGACTGCATAGTGCGGTCTTCAAAGCGAGCTGCAAACACACCAAGTGGAAGCGGGAAAGCGGAAACCTCACAGAGAAAGGCCATTGCTGGAACGCGGCGTATCGATTACTTCTCCCCCGCTGGAAGATCGGGACATAAACCTTCGCGACGGGTACAGGACGCAGAGAGAAGTCAAGTCTGCCTGCGAGAACAAACCGTGGACACGCACAAAAGAAGAGTCTCTTCGTATATGACTGGGGTCAACTTGTTACCCCCTTAGAAAACGCAAGGCAACTTCAGGTGAACGATTTTCAAAACGTCTACAATCATTGCACAAAAGAGGAAGAGAAAAAACTCAAGCAAATCACTACAAAAATCATATGATAAATAAAGGCAACAAAAGAGGAAGATCAGCACAAAACAACTGCAACGAACTCAGAAAGCGATAATAAAACTGCCAACAGCGAGTCTTCACTTAGCAGTCATCACCTTCCATATAAGTGGATTAAACTTGCTGATCAAAAGGTCTATTGTGGCCAAATGAATTTAAAAAAACAAGAATCGGCAGCATTCTGTCCACAAAAGATTCATTTTAGAATTAAAAACACGCACAGAATGAAAGTGAAGGAACAAAGATTTCCATGCAAATGGTAACCAAAAGAAACAGGAGTGGCTGTATCTGACAAAAGAGATTTTAAGTCTGAGACTGTCTTTAGAGACAAAGAAAGTTATCGTGTAATGATAAAAGATTCACTTCAACATCCACCATCAGAAAACCTATTATCAAGCAAATATTGACAAACCTGAAGGCAAAAAAAGTAATCCCATAATAAGAGACTTCAATCCCATATTTATAATAATAGACAGAATTTCCAGATACAAAATGAGTAAGGAAACACTTGGCTTATAGTACACTGTGACCAAAAGGATCGAATTAGCACAAACAAGGATTTCCACCCAACAGCAGGATAAGCACACATGGAACATTCTCCAGGACAGATCAGATGACAGGTCACAAAACAAGTCTTAGTAAATGTAAGAAGATCAAAATCATTCCAAGAATTCTTTCTGAACAAAGTGGTGGAAACTAAAAATGAGTAACAGCAAGAAAATGGGAAAATCCACAAAGTGTGGAAACTAAATAGCATTCTCTTGAACAACCATTGGGTTAAAGAGGAAATCAAAAGGGTGTCTTAAATATTTTAAGACAAACAAAATGAAAGCACGACACACCAAAATGTAGGGGACACTGCAAAAGCAGAAGTTTTCAAGAGGTTTATAAGTCTACAAGGTCTGTAAGTTTTCAGAAGAAGAAAATGCATAGAGATAGACACAAACAGGTAGAAAAGAAGAAAATCCAAGGAAGCACCCTCACTTTGCACCTCCATAGATCAGAAAAATAAAAGCAACACACTAAGTCGGATGTTAGCAGGAGGAAGGAAACAATGTAGGTAAGAACAGAAATTAATCAAATAGAGAATAAAAGCAAAGAAAATCAACCAAATGAAGACATTTCTAAGTGTTAAAAAGATTCTTGACTAGAGGAGTGAAAGAGAGAGCGAGAGAGATAGCTTAAATAAGTAAAACCTGAAATGAAATAAACATCATTACAAAGGGCACCTCAGAAATGAAAGGGCTCATAAGGGATTATTATGAAGGATTATATGCCAGAAAACCGAACAACCTAGCAGGAAGTGCATGCGTCCCAAGAAACACGCAAATCACTGCAACAGAATCAGGAAGAAATGGGATGCTTGAACAGGTGAGCAGCAGATGCAGAGACTCAGCACCAAAAACCTCCCAAGAAATAAAACTCCAAGACCTGATGGCTTCACAGGTGAATTCTACCAAACGTTCAAAAGAGAGTTAATTCCAATCCTTCTTAAACGCTTCCAAAAATAGAAGGGGCATTTGCAAACTCATTTGATGGGGTCAGCAACATTGTACTAACACCAGGCAGACACCGCAAGAGAAGAGGACTCCAGCTCGGTACCCCCGATGACCATGGAGGCAAAAATCCTCCGTGAGGCGCGCACTGGTGGCTTAGTTGTCAGGTATGCTGGGCACGGTCCACGAACATCCCAAGGACCCAGGTTTGTGACCCGAGTCCAGGGGAACAACCAAAATGAACAACTAAATAAAAATAAAACAAATGCTTTCAAACATCCTTAATGAAATACCAGCAAACCACATTCAGCCGCATATTCCTAGGATCACAGACCGTGATCGGGTGGCAAGCAAGGACGGCCCGACTCCACATGCCAACCAGGCGACACCGCGTGCTAGAAAACAAAAGAATGAAACCACACGGCCGCCTCAATGGATGCAGAGAAGGCGCTTGACAAAATCCCACAGCCATTCGTGATGGAAACTCCCAGCAAACAGGTACAGAAGGATTTTGCCTCAGTACTTTCAAGCGCCCATATAAAAAGCCCACATAAGCATCGTATTCGAGTAGCTTTCCCCTAAGATCTGCTGCATCACAGAGATGCCCCCTCTGGCCACTTCTTCCCACATAGTACTGGGCATCCTAGGCAGAGAATTTAGGCAAGAAAGTGAAACACAAGTGGTCTGTATCAGAGGAAAAAGTAAGCATCTTCTCTTGCAAGCGGGATATGTATATATGTGTATATATATATAAACCCGAGACACAGCAACTAAGCAGAACTAGTGAACTCATCTAGTTAAGTTGTGGGACACAAAGTCAACCCACAAAACCCAATTACATGTCTAAACACCGTGAGCGAGCCACCCCCAAAATTTAAAAATCCCATTCACAATAACAAAAGACCAATCAAATATTCAGAAGAAGCTCAACCCCAAAGGGGAAAGAAAGGCTGGTACACGGAAGTGAGGACGAAGGAAACTTCAGAAGACACAGGGAAATGGGACGACATCCTGTGCTCACGAACTGGAAGAATCAACATTGCTCAACGGTTCACACAGTCAAACCCGCGTCATTCCTTATGGAGACAGAGGACGGATTCTCATGGGAGCACCAAACCCCGCCTGCAGCCAAGCCAACCCCCAAAAAAGAAGGTGGCGGATCCCACATCCTGATTCCAAGTCCCCAGCACAGAGGACAACCAGCACGCGACGGCAGCGGCGTGACCGCAGACAGCACAGGCCAACAGCAGAGTCCGGAGCAAATCCAGCCGATACGCCACCAGCCCTCGAGAGCACAAAACGGGCACGAGCACCTCTCGGTGTTGGGAAAGCTGGGGACCCACATGCGGAAGAAGCGAACAGCACCGATGTCCCCATGTAGCAAAACCAGCTCAGAGTGGAGGGGAGACTCCAGGGAAGCTGAGGCTGTACGACACAAGGAGGAGACAGGGACTCTCCCTGACAATCGCTGCAGCACTTCTTTTTGGAAGACACCAGCAAAGCAGAGGCAGCGAGAGCAAAAACAGACCCTCCGCCAGCCCAGACGTTCCGCACAGCGGAGGAAATAGTGGAGCGGGCGAAAGGAGCCCTGGCAAAGTTCATATCCAGAATGCACAGGAAACGCCTCTCACTTAATAGCAAAAAACCCCAAAACTCCCATATGACCACCTACTTAAACTGGGCTAAAGATCCGCACAGACATTTCTCCGGAGAAGACGAGATGCACATGAAAAGCGGTCCCTCCGCACTAAAGAGCAGGGAATGTAAATCCTAAGCAGACGCGACATCACGTCACAACTTCGAGAACGGTTCCCGCTGAAGACAGCGGGTGCGGGCACGAGAGCAGGGACGCCATGCACAGCGCTGGCATGTGCGCCCCACACGGCGACAGCGTGCTGGCTCTGAGGACAGGAGACAGAGCTGCGTTCTGATCCCACAGTCCCGTTCAGAAGGAGATGGCCCGGCCTGGAGGAGGAGAAAGGCCGGGTGCACATTCATCCAGGATGAGACCGGCGGGAACAAACAACTAAATCAAACAAATCAAATGCAAAAGGAGATGCAATCAGAACCCGGTTTCTCACTCCAGACACTCATGTCCTCAGCCTGGGCACAGAGGCTTTTGCAAAACAGAAGCATCTGTCTTCTTGGCCTCCGCTCCTGAGCCCTGCTTCACAGATGGAAAGAGCTGGGAGGTTAACGGAACCGTGTGTTGTCCCCGTGGGGGGGGTCCCCTCCCACAGACCACGGTGAGGTGGGAAGAGCCGAGCCCCCACCCACCCGAGCAGCAGTAGCATCTGGTTTATAATTACTCTTCCTCTGAGTTTCCAGGCATTCGGATTTGTGCCTATAAACCAAATTAAAGAGAAAATTCCTTATCGTGTTAAACGGCCCTGGGGTTTGAGACCACGGTTCACTTTCAGTTAACAGAGGGGCTCACAGGCAGCCGCCCGTCACAGCCACGTGTTAAAAGCACGGGGACAGCTCATGATTCTCGTCCCCGACGGCGACCCGACTGTCCCCGGAAGAGTCAGAACTGACCGCCATGTCCCATGAGAACTCCACAAGGGACCCTGCAGGAGTAGGGGCCTGCTGGGCCTCCCCGGGACAAAGCCCGAGGACGGCTCTTGTGAATGAGACTGATGGGGACTGGTCCAGGGGCGTCATGGGTGAACTCTGCTCCCTAAATACGACCAAGTGCCAACCTCAGACGGGGGCCGGATTTGGAGCTGGGTCTTTCCCGGGGTGACTGCTCGCACGCAGTGCTGCCGTGGTCCTGTCTGGATGGGGCTGGGTCCCAGGGCTGCAGGGGCAGGGGGGCGGGGCCGGCACCCTGGAAAGCAGGCCTCACAGGTGGCGGGAACCAGCGTGCTGGACTGGGTGTCGGCCTCTGGAACACGCGGGAAATTCAGCCGAAGCCCCCGGGGGCTGTGGTCTCAGACTGGGGAGCCAGCTGCAGCCTGCCCCTCAGGGCCAGCTGTGGCCGGGAGGCCCCCGGTTGAGTGTGGGCCTGTCTAGGGACACGGCTGTCACCTGGCAGCTCAAGGCAGGGGTGGGTATGGACAGGGGGCTTGTGGGCGCACAGCACCCACCGCCTCGCAGGGGCTCCAGGGTGGCCCGCTGCAGTCCCTGCCCGCAAGACGAAGCTAGTACCTTCAGGTCAGAGCTCCGAGGACACAGGGCCGTGAGTGGGAGAACCGTGGGGCTGTCCAAGCCGGCGCCGGGGTCCTCCGACCGCGTCCCTGCAGCGCCTACACCTGCCATTCTGTCCCTGCGGCCGTCTCAGCCTGGGGCGCTGGGCACCTGCAAAATCTCAGACGCTGCCTGAGGAACAAGAGCAGCGCAGCCCCGCGGACCTGGGGCTCGGCAGAGGGGCCACGCAGGGGATTCCGGATGAGAGGGCTGGATCCCAATCGCGCGCACGCGCGCTCGCGCACACACACACACGCACGCACACGCGCGTGCGCACATCCGGCTTGCAGAGGGCCGGCCCTCCGGAATCGCTCGCACCCAGATGAGGGCTCTGCGTCTGCACACTGGCACTTTGTTTCCAGTCGGAATGGGTTCTGAGGGTCTGCCCAGGCGGAGCCAGCCTGGCGTTTGCAGAAACCTCATGGAGGGGCATTCAGAGCAAGGGCACTGTGGCCTGGCAGAGAGGAGCAAGAGGAGGGGAGGGGAGAGGAGGAG
>RJWH01007115.1:0-44567 GCA_004363575.1 Solenodon paradoxus | reverse complement strand
ATGTGATTTATCAGTTGAGTAAGACTATAAATTCAGTGACTAATCAGTCTTTCTGGTCATTTTCAGGAGTTGTGACCTTAGGAAATTGTGACCTTCCCTTTCTTCCCTCAAAAGGACAGTTTGTTTCCTAAGCATATGTCCGTTAGTTAGGAGAAACAGAGCATGTATCTTTTCGGACACCTGAGGTGACTGATGGACTAAAAAGTATGACTTAAGTTCAGCCTCCCAGCAGGTGTGAAGCATGGATTTTGAAAGATAGGCTCTCTCCTTCCCCATTTAGCATAACGTTTAAAGACGTATTTCAAAATTGTTGCTGTTGCTGTAAAATAACTATCATGTATAGCATGTGAATCACGAGGACACTTTTTCCATGTGACCAAAACCTAGTTCACACCAGTAGAAACAGAAGGGGTTATTGGACAGTGGTGGAGGACTATTAGGAATTTGATGGTGAGCAGAGATATCATAGCAATCAGCAGCAGCCAAAATAATTGATTTTCACCTAACAAATCCTGTCTGTTATTGATGAAAGGTCCATTATTTCAAAGTTTTCAATGTAGTTGTGATGAAGTTTGAACCTGTATATCCAAAATATCTATTTTGCTGTAAATCAAAGTTACCTAAAGGATTAACAAACAAAAGGAAAGCTCAAAAGTGAAATATTATCCAGACCTACACTGAACTCCTGAAGCTGGTTTCTGTTTCTTTCAGTGTCTTAGTCTCAGTTTCTCCAAGGACACAGCATCTAACACCCAAAGAGTCATATCTCAGCCGTGCTCCCACCAAAGAAAAGAGGAATTTTCTAACAGTATCACCCAGAAAAACAAGAGCATTTAAGACAGATTTAAATGGCACATCTTGGACCATGTGACCAACTCTTGACCAATCACTTGATTGATTAGACACTGGCTTGAATTTTCTGCTCATGCTGTGGTCAGAATGGAAGGGTTTGTTTCTACAGGGGACAGTGAGAGTACACAAGTTCAAGAGAAACTCTATATACCTAACTCACTACTCACTATATACATATATATACACCATTTTACTATTCAGGTAGTATATAGTCTATGAATATTTGTGTTTTAAAAAGCATAAATTATTCAATGAGCATGTATGTATTATACGTGTTGGAGCATGTATGTATACACATACATAAATACATGTGTGTACAATGTATATAGACTGATCATGAATATAGATGATGTGTGTGTTGTATGTATCACCATTTTGCATGCATGAGTGTGGTTTTTTTCCCTTTCCAGGAATACCATTCCCATAGCTACCCAATGAAGGCATTTTTCTGTCTTCTTCTATACCTCAGAGTATGTTGCATCCCAGACAATCTAACAGCAATCATGGAGACCTATGACAGTGTTTCAGGGGTCCCCTGGACATGGGGTGCTGTGTCCACATCAGGGACACACAGAAGGAAGCAGCACTGGAAGTGCCCTCCTATGTAGTTTGAGGGGCAGCAAGATCAAGGTAAGAGAAAACCAAGACAGAATAACCAAACAAACAGAATGAAGAGCCAAGAGATTGGAACTAAGGGCAATGAAATCAGAGAGTTGAGAAATGGGTCAACGGAGTGTGAGGCAGGGGTGTGAGGCAGGGGTGATTACCAGTGCAGACACTAGGGGTTTGCTGTGACTGCTGATGGAGTGCCCTTTTGAACTATGGTAGGTGGTAGAAGCCAAAGGAAAACTGACATTGCACATTATGAACTTTCACTTTTTCTTCATTCCCCAAATTCCACTTTCTCTTCAATGTTTCATATAAACACTTCACCTCTACACAAGACTCATCACACTCACAAAAGTTTTCTGGAACTATTCTAACCCACAGTAATATTTGGACTGATAATTTGGCATATGAGTATAGATTTCCTTTAGATATGGCCATTTGGGGGAGTTGCTACTTCACAACCAGACTGAGAAATATCTCTTCTCCATTTCATACATATATGCCCTATTTAGAAAAATGATAAATTATCTTAAAAATTATGAACTCAATAAGCACATGCCAAATAAGTAATCTTTATTATGTGTTAATTAGTTGCTTCCTTTTTTCTAACAATTTAATGGTTGAAATTTCTTTTGCTTTATGATTACACAAATGTGAATCTTCAGATTTTAATTAACAATTAAATTGATCAGTTTCAAACTTTTGGAACATACATTTGCATGTAATTGCTTTCAATGTACTTATATAAAATCCAGAGCCTTATTCCCAAGTATAGCAAACCTATTCACGTCAGTTTTAGTTACATGTGTACATTTATTTCAATGTGTAGAGTGTGAGTTTTTATTGCTAAGAAAATCAGCTCTGCTTCTTAATTGTTGCTATAACCACAATTCGGGAAATTCTATTGCAACATCAATATGTTATGCACATCTTTAATTAGGCTAGTGCGGCCTGTCTGTCACAGCAGCTGATCCTAAGTATTCTTATTTAGTCTACTTGAGGCTTTAAAATGTTCTCATTTTTAAAAGAGGCATATTTCGGCCTCATTAAATTGTTAAGTAAATCAATATGCAGCCGTACAACCTGATTGCTATGTTCTAGAAATCCTGTGCTTCTTTGCACATCTTTAGGCATCATCTGAAAGAGCACTCCTACCCTAACACAAGAAATCTTCTGTAGTATTAATATGTGATGATTTGCTTATCAGATCTGAGGGACACACCTGTCACTCCTACTCATCACCAAAGAGCATGCTGTGCCATCCTTTTCATCTCTGGAGCTGAGTTCTCTTATCTAAGTCAAAGAAGGTGCAGGTCTCTAACTCTGAGCAGTCTTCATACAAGGTAACCCAACAAAAAAGACAACACAAAAAACTGATTGCATGGTCTGAAATCTATGAAGAAGAACCAGTCTGAAGTTTATTTCCTTCTCTTTCCCCCAAATCTGGCATAATCTCCACAGGGAGAAATATTGATTACCTTGAACTGCTTCAAATCTTTCATACCTTCCCTATCTGCTACAATAAGTTAATTTTAAATAAACTGCTGAATTCTGTGTTTAGAAAAAAGCAGAAAATCTATAGTTCACATGCTCTTGCCAAGGATAAATATTTTTTTAAACACATATAGGAGCCATATGCTTTTTTATGATAACCATAGTTAGCTGATAATACAGTAATTCTGCAATAATACTATAGGTGGGGACTGTCACATTCAGTTCTGACACAATAATGGCATGGCAGAGCAAGTCTGAGCACCCCGTGAGACAATAATTAAAGGGGGTGGAGTACGGAGGCTGAGTATAGGGTATATTACAAGACCTAAATCTCTTCTGGTCCAAACTCTACTTGGTACTACCTTCTGGTTGTTGCCAACTCAATAATTATTGAGGAATTCTGGATTCTATGGCAACAGGACCTTCAGTTAGCTGATTCTCATATGATTCCTTGTTTCTCAAGATTCCCTCCCCCTCAAAGATAAGAATTTTAGTCTGCCTTCGTTAAGGGAGGGAAGGGCAACAAGACACAAAAGATGGGAGCCAACCATGAAATGCATTCTGTTTAGATTGTCATCATTATAACGGAAGGGGCATTTTACACTTTCAATTTAACTCCTCTAAAATAGCCCTACTAGTTTGCACAAAATAGTACTTTTTATAATTCTGGAACAGGAAAGAAATACTCCAACAATCTGAAATATATGCAAGTCCATATGTTTATCTTTTCTGTATTCCTAGTACTTTTACTTCTTGTACTTCCCTTAGGAACAAGTCAAAAACCAAGTGAATAACAAATGAACTAAGCTTGAAGTGGGTATAATTTACCATATGTATGCTGTCACTGATTTATGAGATTGCCTATCCTTATACCTGTGTAAGCCAAAGGGACCAATATTCACATCATATTTAAAGATAATCAGAGAATCAGATTTTCCTTGCAAGCAACTGAACTCTCTGCAATGTTCTCTAAATCTTCGTCCCAGTTCTTCCTCCTCACTCACCACTTTGCTAGGATGGCAATGGAGAGGCATTCTCTCCTGTGAACATGTCTGCAGATAAAATCTTGTCTTGTGGCAGCAATGTCTGATCCATCTGAAGCACTGGGCAATCAAACTGCCATCCACAATGATCATGTTTGGACATGCTCTAGGTCTAGAAATCATTGCTGGCATATCTACATGTTCTGAAAAGTTCTTGGAAGTCTGGTGGTTTCTAGAAAGTGTTGCTTTCTTATGAGAAACTTCTGAGAAAACTTCAAGGAGTAAGATCTTAAAAATAGACCAACTACCATTGAAGCATGATTTGTGAGTCACTAGTGAAGCTATTTACTCCAGAATATTAGATCCATCGCCTGTCATTTTAGCTATAATACTTTGGTTCTTGAAGACTTTCTTCCTGAGTCTCTTATTTAATGCAACAGTCTCTAGGAAGGATTGCACCAGAAGCCAGTATTTGATGAGAAAAATGCACCAAAAATTTGAAAATAAGAATGAAAGACAGACAGTCATGGGGCCTGAGATGGGATTGTGAGAATGGAAGATGAAATTAAAGAGGAAGGAGGTAGTTACCAAAATTTTTGTTCCTCCAATTTAGTTTAGTTATTTGAGTTTGGTGAAAAATACATCATTATCTTTTGTTGTTATTATATTGTCCCTGAACTTAAATGCAAAAATTTTCGCTCATCGCCTGCACTCAAAACATGAAGCTCTCTCTCATACATAGACTAGAGGGATAAGTTACCTGTATATCTCCTAGTCTTTATGCAATATGATATTGTCTATTTGAAATAGATCTAGTTTGTTTTACATAATTTAATGTCCCATTGCTCCTTTTTAATTACTTCTTGATGTTAAATAAGGTGAAATGTTTTCTTGAATTCTAGTCAAAAATATCCTACCTGGACTTGGAATATATTTTTAATTTTCTATTATAAAATATAAATGTAAAAAAGTGCATAAACTGAATATACACTTATTAATAAGTAGATAGTGAATGCCATGTAACTTCCAACAGGAGTGAGAAATATTGATGATGTGGTAGAAGACCTTTTCCCTGACCTTAATGCAAAATTTAGTCCATTAGGAATTTTCCACAGTACTATGGAGACTATTGCTACATCCTGTTATTGTGACCAAGGACAAGCAAGCATAGCCTCCCTACTCTGCAGCTGTACATAACTGATGAGAGTTGCCAGTAGAAACCACACATAGCCAAGGAGATGAAACTTTACATCAGAGTATAAAAGGAGATCCCTAGATCCCCCACTTACACTTTGGGTAACAATACCCTTGAGACAGCACCGGTGCTTGCAATTAAGTGCTATTTTCTCTACCTTTTAGTGCCTGGCTGACA
The DNA here is from genome assembly GCA_004363575.1 of Solenodon paradoxus. NCBI lineage: Eukaryota > Metazoa > Chordata > Mammalia > Eulipotyphla > Solenodontidae > Solenodon > Solenodon paradoxus. Next base: position 39,257 of record RJWH01007115.1, on the reverse strand, counting down.
GTCTTCTCACCATCTGGAACCTCTGCCATAACAATGATACCCCAGAAACTCATACTAATTACAAAATAGACTTTTATCTCAGAGGTAACTACTCTTCTCACTTCTATAATGATAATTTCCTTGTTTTTGTTTCCTTTTTTGTCTTACCTCCTATATAGTTCCCTAGGCAACACCATCTAGTTTTGCCTCTTCCTCTGATCTATAAATAGAATCACAACATAATATTTTATTTTTGCATCTTTTGCTAAACATTAGGTTTATTATTTAAACCTAACATTATCTAAGATTCATCCATGTTGTCCCATATAACTCATATTTTAGTTCACTGCTGAGTGGTATTCCTGTGTATGTCCCACAATTTTAATCCATTCTCTTACTGATCAACATTGGATTGCTTCCAGGTTCTACTTGTTATGAACAGAGTTGTCACACTATGGGTGAAAAATGTCTGCTCGTGGCTTTCAGCAGCCATGAAGACAGCCATAAAACTGCAGAGCTAGCAAAGCCATAAAGACATCCTGTGACCTGAGCTTGCTAGAATGTTGCCAGCAGACAAAGAATTTGCCATGCGTGAAACCCCTTCCCCTAATTTACATCCCTCTCTTCCCGTGCTTGCTCTAACCTATGTAAGTGTGCCCTAATGGGAAGCCTGTGCTCCGCCTTTGTGGGAAGGAACCCTGTCGAGCCCACATGTAATAAATATGCCTAAAATGCGTCCAAGAGTACCCACTTGGTTTATCCCAGAGAGCTTTAACAATGCATACTGTTGATGAAGAGCAACATAAGGGAAGCTTGAGAACAATGAAGCAGAATTGTAGAGGTCCTGCTGGAGATTAGTTAACCTGAAGGCATATATCAAATAAAATAGCACCATCCAAAATAAGCTTGTACCGCACAGGAAGGCCAGGACCACCTTAGCCCCAGGCGTACTGGTGATACTTTTGGAGACAAACTTATCAACTCATAACCACTCCCCTAGTAAACTCCTGCCTAAATCCCAGGCTTACTGAGGAGAGCCTTCATAACCATAAGGACTCCCTAGTAATTGCCCCAAGAGAAAACTTCCATTTCCTGGATATATAAAACCCACCCCTCAGTTTATTTCATTTTGCAGCTTTTCTGCCCACAGAGATCTTTGTCTCTCTGTGTTTCTAATAAACCTACCATGTGCTGTCAAAAAAAAGAAAAGGAAAACCCAACAAAATAAAATCTGTATCTCTAGATCAGTTTTCCTCTTGACAATACAAAAATCTAATCCTTTAATATTTAAACAAATAAAAGAGTCTTTGATATTTGGTAGGATTTCCCTTCTGAGAGTAATTCATGAAACACTTCAGTCACATGTTTCATTTACTGCTTGTAACAGGCACTTGTGAAGTGATTAACATGATATAGTAGAGTTATAGGATATTAAATGACAGCCAGAAATAAAAGTAATAAAAGATGAGAGTGAAACAAACTATTCTCTAAGAATTACACTTTATATAGGTAATCAATTTATTAGAACACTCAACAAATTCAAACAAAGACACCTTTTGAAAAATTAATTTAAAACCAATTAAAGGATAAACATCAAGCAAGACTTCTAAGAATTTATGTGTTATTAATGGTGCCTTTTTCTTTTTAACTATAAATGTCTAATAAAAACCCTGTAAATCCTGCAGATACAGAAGCAATTTTCAAAGACTCAAATTAACCAGAAGCAGTGACTCAGATATGAACCAAGCCAACTTCCAGCATCCTTTCTATGCTAAGAATGACTGTCAGGACTGGAGTAGCAGTCTGTGCATAACTCTCCTCTCTAGTATTACAAAATGATCTTTCAATTGGCCTCTCATCCAAAGCTCCTTCCAAACTCTTCCCAGTGATGTAGATCCCCGGTGACCTGCACCTTTGACACAAACATCTTCAAACAGGCTTGAACTTTACATCTATGAATATTAACCTCTCATTCATCCCTCTCCATAGAATGAATAGTAAAATAAATTTATTAGCTTCTTCTACACACACATACATTTTTGAAATTCATTACTTTTTTTGAGTTTACTTCATGATACAAATCCTTCTTTGCAAAAATGCTAACATTGTGTGCACTTCCTACTTGTCAGTATACCTCCATCCTCTTCTGCACCACCAATTGGCTACAAAGATTTAGAGTTTCAGTGATTACAGGATTTAAATGATTTTAACTCCTTTAAATTTGGAAACTCTTTAAATCCCATTATCTCTGCAGTTACTGAGAATTTTAAAATTAGCTTGGCCTTCTCTAGCTCCAGGTCTAAGGATTACAGAGTTTTAAAGAGTATAAATGCTTCTCTGCAATTCTACAAAGAGTTTTCCCCAACCAGTTGACCTCCAGGAAATAAAGGCAGTCAGTTCTCCAGCTGGTAAGGCTGATCGGAGTTTCTAAATGGAAAGATATGTATGTTACGCCACAGAACACCAGAAAAACAGGTAATTGCTTCCTCAACTCCACATGAAGCCTGCGAAACAGAAGATTTGGTATCGGAGGCACAGCAGACTTGAGACATGCGTCAGTATATATCAGGAATAAGAAAGCAGAAAATGTCTGGGACCCAAAGATGCTCACAGGTACAGAAAGAATAAGTTCAGTGATAGGAAGCCAACTTAAGCCTAAAGAAAAGCTGTTACCTTGGCTACCCACGAACGCTAGGTTCTTACCTCTTGTGTCCTCACATTTATGTATCCATAGTGAGTTCGAAGGGGCCGCCTGTATGTGTAGGAGAATGGTATCCACTTTGTACCAGATTGTCCAAAGCAGTTTAGTAGCAATGGGAAATTCACTTCATTTACAAGGCGCACAACCAGCAGGAAGAGAAATGCCGCTATGAAGCTCACTGCAATCACAGACTTTCTCTACAAAACATTCAGAAAAAAAAGAAAAAAAAAAGAATGAGTGACTTTCAACCAAAAGCCGTCCCAGAGGGTGGTTCTTTTATACCTCTTTCTCTTTTTCTTTCAAAGGGATCAAAGGGATCTGTCATTGAAGCTATTTCACTTGGAGACAGAAAATAATCATTTGTATCATTTGGTGACCAGGTGGCCTTCTTGTGCTGGACCTTTAGGAACAAGCAGATCAGCTTTCTTGGATAATCTTTGCATTCCATCCCCAGCCTTTCAGTTTTTAAAACCTAAACCAGACATTCTCAGCTATAGCAAGCCCCCTCCCTATCACCATCTTATCTCCCGTAAGTATCAGTCAAAAGTCTTGCCACTCCCATTCCATAAAGGCACTTTTATGATACTTTTTTCATTGTATAACTATTTATATGACTTTTCTCTGGGTAACTGTGAATTCCTAGGGAACTGGGGTATACTTGTCAGAATATCTTTAACATGATTCCTTGCATACTGTTGGCACCCAACAAACACTTAAGTGAGGAAATGAAATTTTTGTGTTCTTCACATTCTAATTATCAATCATTCTGTTTCTTTTTCCAGCCCCACCTTTATCAGCCGGAACCTTTGCTCATGTATAGTATAAGCAAAATCAAAAGTCAAAAAGCTGGAAGATGAGATGAAAAACCATACCAACCAGCATAAGGACATAAATGTGTTGCCAATAAAAAAGAGCAACTACATCTGACTGAGGTGGAAAAAAGCAGAGGTGGATTTGAAACTGAGATGTATAAAATGCATGCGTTTTCATTACTACAAAGCTTTGAGTATAGTTTTCTAGGTAGAGGTATCAGAGCAGGAGGTAAAAGATGGGGCTCTTCATAGCCACAGAACACTTGGTGTTACTGGGGCACGGAGAAAGAAGAAGAGCTGGAAACACAAATGCTATGCTATGGTGAGTCCACTATCTGAGTCCATTATCTGAAATACAAGCAGAGAAGTATACTGAGTTTGCCAGTCAATGGAGATTTTTGTTTGCTCTAGTTTTTAAAAAGTGACTGCTATAAGTTATAATCAAACATGAGTAACTAAGATTTGAGAAAGGAGAAAAGAAAAACAGGCAGCAAACTAATTAGGAGGTGAATCCAATTTACCAGGAAAGAGGTTAAGGGAAGGAAACTAGGGCTGTGGTAGGGGTAATAAAAAGATGGAATAAAGACAGGAGAAACTGAGCTTAGATAGAAGGAAAAGAACTTGGCTACTGACTAGATAGAAGCAGCAGATGGAAAACCCGAGATGTCTGAGATTTTGAGTCTAGGAAACTGCAATAATACTGTCATGTTAGGAGAAACTAGATTCGTTGGAGCAGGAACTGATTAAAAAGAGTAAGAAGAGAAAGCCAAAGGCGAGTTTTTAGGGACTGATCTCATATGGATGGAGTAATCAAGGAGTCAGGCAGAAGGTCAAGACCAGGGCAAAAAGAAAGAGCAGAGCTAACAATGACATATTCTTCTATAAAGCTGGGCTTAACTCTGATTCTTCTGCAAACTTAAGGAAACCACAAAAATTTCTGGAAATAACTGAATGCATTTTATTCGTCTTGTTGTATTCTCAGTTTCTCTCTTTCTGGTGGAATCGGCTTCTTTTTGTTCAACATCATACAATGTTGCAAAGGAGGAAAGAAACCCTAAGTCAGCTCAGGTATCCTTCCTGGGGCCATGGTGACATTCTCTGAGCAGTAGAACAAGCCCCCAGAAATCAAGAGACACCCAAGGAAAGTCTTTGTTCACGCTTAGTATCAGAAATTTTTCCAAGGCCCATCTTCTGTCTAGCCAGCCTAATTTTCCAATTACCTGGAAGTCCCTTGAGTTCTGCCTCCTCAAAACCCCTTATCCCACCACTAAACTGCCAGAGCCTTCCCTCATTTAACCTTCTAATCATGAAAAACTGTTTTAATTTGCTCCTCTGTGGAATCATTATGTCCACAACATTGCAATGTGTCAGGGTAACAGCTTAAATGAAGTGATGGATCTTACAAGTTTAAAGGAACATAGACCAGAACAGATGGCTAAATAAAAGCAGAGGCCAGTCACCCAGTGAGTAAATAGGTAAGAATCTTTTCTTATCACCATCTAGCAGCTTGCTGCAAAAGAGCAACTCACTTTGAAGGAGATGCAGATGGCGTTTGTGCCTTTGTCTATTCCAAAGTCCATCTTGGCTCTCTGGTTTCCTTGCTTGCTGTGTTGCATTATATGGCTGAGGGTTTGGGGACAAAGGCATGGAGAGGGCTTTTCTGAATTTGCTGATCGCTAGTAGCAACACATGTACAATGCATACTTGACAGGAAAATAAATCAACCATTTTGAGAGAAACTTCAAAATGGAATGAAATCAAAGTTGTAAAAACCAGCTCCCTGGTAATCCATGTCTGCTTCCCATGTTATCAAAGGGAACCGAGTAATAAACACAGAAAGAACGAGGGGAATAAATGGAGAATGGAAACCAGGCACCAACACCTCTTTGCTTGACCTGGGATTGAATTCTGCGGAGTGGACGTGCTCCTTTCAAGGCTCTGCCTTCCAGTCCAATTTGTGTTGCATGGCCTGGACCTGACTCTTCCTTTCCTCACGTCTCCATATTCTTTTTAACACGAAAGCACTCTCATTGTGCTGATATAAAACCATCCTGAAATTATGCAAGAAAACTCTGAGCACAATCTGTGCTACTGGAAGCAAGGACAACCTAATTCAAATGAGTGTGCATCCTAGTTGTCACTCCTGCCAGACTGTGACCTTGAGCTTCAGCAACTACAAGGAAAACCACATATGGGGCTTTTGAAGTCTATACACATCCAAATGCAGTGAAAGAGAGGGGAAGGAGGAAGAAGAGGGAGAGTGTGTGTTTGTAGTAGGGATGTGAGTGTTGTGGATCTAACAAAATAACGACATGCCTCAAATATATGATAAATGTATCCATGTGTTCAAGTCATAATCACTCATTGAGTTTATACTCCACATAGACTTGACAAAGTGCTAAAAACCAGAAATAAAGTCATGAAATAGACCACGCTTCTAAAAACAAAATCACAACTTAGTGCGGCTGGCAAGTAAAAAGTGTAAACCACGTATTGAATGAGGTAACAGAGGTTTGCACAGGGTAGCAGCCCAGAGAAAGGGTGGAGAGGAATAAGGAAGAATGAGACAAGTAGAGATGGAAGGGTATTTCAAGCAGAGGGAACAGCACTGATTAAGGCACAGAAATATCTTTTTTTTCCATTATTTTATTTCTTTTGTTTACATTGCTATATGACTTTTGTATTGAGATGTATTCAGTCTGTATGCATTTCACACCACACTGACCAACAGAATTCCAGTGCCCTTTACTACATTAACTCCTTAATCCCTTTGTTCCTTCTCACCTCCTGCCCCTCTGAAAGCCACAATCCTGCACCCTGTGATTTTGTTTTGTGATTTCCCAATTCTTTGCGTTGTTCTTTACATTTCACATATGAGTGAAATCATACTGTACTTCATTCTTTCTGGTTTATTTCATTTAGCCTAATCACCTCTACTGCCATCCATTGCTGCAAAGGGTATAATTCCATATTTGTTAATGGTTGTACAGAATTCCATTGAATACATTTACCATAGCTTCTTTATCCAGTCATCTACTGAAGAGCATTTAAGTTGTTTTCGTGTCTTAGCTATTGTAAATTGTGTTACTTCATGAACACAGGGGTGCATGATTCAATTCAATTTCTTTTAATATATGCCTAGAAGTAGAATTGCTGGATTGAATGGCAGTTCCATCTTTATTTTTTTGAGGAATCACCATACTGTTTTCCAAGAAGGTTGTACTAATTTACATTCCCACCACCAGTGTAGGAGGGTTCCTTTTTCTCTACATATTTGTTTCTAGACTTTTTGATACAGGCTATTCTCACTGGTGTTAGATGACATCTCAACTGAGGTTTTTATTTGCATTTCTCTGACGTGAGTGACGTAGAGCATTTTTTCAAATGTCTGTAGGCTGTGTGTCTTCTCTAAAAGGTGTCTATTTAGCTCTTCTGCCCATTTTTTGAGTGGGTCGTTTGCTTTTTTTAAAAAGTTGTTGACATGTATGAGTCCTTTAAACATGTTGGAGAGTAACCTCCTGTCTGATATATTTTGTCCAAATATCTTCTTCCATTCAGTGGGCTTTAAGGCACTGAAATTTGAAAGGTCTTAATTTAGTCAGAAATCTGCATGTGATTTGGTAAAAAGAGAACACAGATTATATATTATGAGAGACAATGTTGCAGTGCTCAAATCAGAAAACATAATGAACCAACATTTCTATTTACACTTATCTGCCCGATCTATTTTATATTAGGATAATGAAAGGATAAATGTATAAAAGTACTGTGTTTTTAATTCTAAAATATTTCTCACTTTCCAATCAAGTGAAAATGTGTCAATCACTTCATTTTATCTGTCATTTAACATATCACAATGCCTTGTTACCAATTGTTTGCCTTAAGTTTACTCCATCAATGGCTTGCTATAGTAACTTTTTAGTTCATCAATATTCACTAAATTAGAAGACTGTTTACATGTGTTCTGTGCTTAACAATATGTTTACATGTTTATGGATTTGCTCACTGCTGCTTCATTGAAGCCATCAGGTGATCCCCTAGCTTCAGTAGCCAACAATTAGGAAAGAGAAAAAAGAAGTATGTGTAAAATTGTAAGTTATAAGACTCCATTCCATCTTAAACTGTACTGCAAAAAAATAAAAGAGATACACATTGAATAAATCATTTCCCTAAGATCAGAGGCATGAATATTATATGATACAATGTATGGGAAATATAGAGCACAGTTCTGGCTACATATTGAGTCCTCAAAAAACAGAAAATGCTATAACTATTAATTATCAATGGACCCTAGACAGTTGAACATTGGCCAGCCCATGTGAATGCATAAGAACTTAGAGATATCTTTTTCTCTAGCATGCCAAGCAGCTGCAAACCCTTGAACTATTCAGTGCAACTTATCCACACAAGCTCTAAGAGAATGTCACTGTGCCCAAATAGATCTGATGAATTGCATCAGGGAAAGCTTTCTCCTTTTCTGTTCTTCATTTTGGGCAAATCTGAAGGGGCCTTGAGACATTTAGAACTGAATCCGCTCTGTGCTGCAAAAATATGCATCAAAACTGTAGCTTTCCAGTTGCTCACTCACTCTTTAGAGTTGGAATATCATTTATCAGACATTACAGCAGAAATACCTATTTCAAGACAAAATCCACAGAGAACTCATTTTAGGAAAAAAAAATAATTGCAGAGATTTGGACCTGGAAAAATTATAAGGTACTTAGCATTTGTATATTTTTTATTCTTTTTAACCACAGAATTATTCTTTAATAAAGAATAAAACTTTTAACTTTTAAATTAGCCAGTTGTTATATTTTCTTGTTTCTCTTTCATCATGATAAACAATAGTATAAATGTGTATTTTTCCATTTAAATAATATCATTTAATGACTGGAGTAGTTGCTTATTGGGGTAAAATGATGTATACCCTTGTCCAGAGGCTGTCATTTATCCAATAATAAATGTGAGGAACAGCATCTATTGTATGATTTACGTTGTACTCAGTCACTTCATATGTCAAGAGTCATTTGTTCCTATCATTGTTTATTTGCAAACTAATCAAATACAAATTCTTCTCCATCTTACAAAGGTATGTCATCAGAATAATCCTACCTTGTACCACTGGCCATGCTACAAACCTGATTTTCTCTAAATTCACTAAAGTCTCTTCCCATTTGTACAAGGATGAATTATCAAAGCTCAGAGTATATAAATAGATTTTCTCTTGTTTTATCTATTGAATCAACAAACTTTTTGGATACTGCTTACTAAACTACAATGAATTCTGCAAAACATCTCATCTGTTAGAGGAACCTGGTGATAGAATCACTGAGATCATCAAGGAAAGAGTGGTGAATGTTAAACAAGGCCATCATGGGAGCATTTCACATTCCAGGAGGCTGATGAAAAAATGCAATGGATTTTGAAAGTAAGCTTTGAAGATGGTTGAAGGAGTGGAGCTAGAGAGGCAAGAAGGGCTCTGATTTTGAAAGTTCTTTCACATTATGCCTGAGGACTAGATTTACAATGCAGAGCCCAAAGAAGAGATGTAAGCATGGGTGAGAGAGGATCAGACCTGACTTTCAAAAGCTCACTTTGGGGTTGGTGTGGTCAGTGATTGACGAGGTAGCAAATACCCTTTCAGAAAAGACAATGACAGAGCAACAATGGATCACTTCATCAATATCAGTATCAGACATTACACTACCAATATGAAAACAACAATTGTTACTTTCTAAGATTGGCTTTTCTTCTTCCAGCAGGAGCACTGGGAATAAACTCCAGATAAAGTATGTATGTATGAAAAATCATCATAGTCTTAACAGGAGATCATGTTTAATGAGTGTTATCAGCTGGAAAAACATTTCTGTAATCTGCAATTTCCATACAAAGAAATGAGATTGAAGAATTTACCCAAGTTCAAAGAGTCTGGAAGCTGAACACAGATTTTTGCATTTATGTATTCTAGCCTTTGCTCTAATGAATTAATTTACCAAATTGTTCATTGTTACTCATACCAATGGGAACACTCTTATAAAACTGGTACTAGTCCTAAGTAAATGTGTTTGGTAATACACTTTGTCAATAAACAAAATACTTAATTTATATGCAACATTAAGAGGTTGATCTGAAGTAATTATATTTACTTCAAAAATCAGTAATTTGTGGGCAAATTCAATTCATTTTATCTAAATCTGGCTTTATTCCCAGGGTTAAAAAGACAACTTCAGGGTCCCCATTGGTTAGCAAGCAGGGGACATAACACAATTATTCTCCCATTTCTGCTAAGGAACATTATACATGCCCTTTGTCAATCAAGAGGATGGAGTTTTAATGCAGGTAGTTCGTAAGAATCAAAATGGTAAGATGGGTATGTTTTCCTGTCTCAACTCTACAATTCCACGATCCTTTTATTCAGAGACAATGCAGCTAGACAGAAAATAAAAAGTTACAGTTTTGTTAAACAAATATTTGTAAGTAGTGAACAATTTCAATATGGTGACACATTTTAAGAATTTGGAGCCCATGTCAACATATCACTTTAGACGTGAGTAGAGTCCAGTAAGAACCATAAGCCTAATAAACAAAAAAAACAAGGCAATATAGTTCTCAGGGACACCACTGTCAAACTATTCTGTGCAAAAAAGCTAGTTGTAGGGAAAAATTGTAGGTGGCCAAAATTTCTATAGAGATTTTTTTTTTCCAGAGACTTCCTATAACTGCAAATACCATAGAGAGGTTCCAGTTAACATCTGTATGTTTTATACTGTTTGTGGAGTCACAGTGAACTTTCTCATACCTATTTTAAAAACATAATGAAAAACAGTGAGTTTTTAATATGCCTGCACATTTTTCTTATTTTATTTGGGGGGCGACAACTAAGTTTTCCTAGATGGTTTGATTTGCAAATTGCTAATAGTATGAAATAAAAACAATCCTGGCTACATTCACTGAGTTTGTTTCATTTTGTAAAATTATATAAAACCAGTCTTATCTCATTTTATCTCTACATCTTTATCATATTGCTTCAGCATATGTATGTCCTTGCACATAGCAGAAAGAAATCAAAGTTCTTCAGAAATACTAGGCAGAGCTGAAGATTGATACTGAGAATTAAAATGAAGGGTCTGGGAAGCAAAGTCCCTCTGCATGACTGTACAGATAGCCACAGAGACATTTAATCCAAAGGGCTCATTCCCATGATGAGAACATCAGAAATGGGGACAGATGGCCCTGAAGTTATCTTTTCTTTTTTCATTAAATTCTCACCCTTAGGAGAAGAAAAATGTTCCAGGCCACCTGTAGTCCTATCCCTGTGACTCTGGCATTCTGTTCGGGTATGAGAGAGCTAACATCCCAGGACCACGAGGGTAATTAGGTAATCAAATTGGGTATTTTTCTTTTATTCTCAGTCTCCTTATAGTCTCCCTTGACCTTATATGATTTCTGAAAACAACTGCTTGAAGAGATGAGTTTTCTCTGAGAATCCAATTCTTACCTTTGAGTGTTCAGGACAAAGCAATGGAGTATAAGGATAAATTAATGAGGTCCTATATCATTAGGGAGGGAGTCCTGCCCAGAGGCATCATGATAATGATGAAGATGATGATGACACCAATTTTGGGTGGGAACTTCCATTGTTCTGTGTCTCTAAATGATATTACAACAAACAGCATTTCTTTCCCCAAGCATATTCAAACCCACTACCTAACATGATTTTCCCTATACCCTGTGAAGGAAGAAGAGAATGTTGGATGCTTCAAAGTTTCATCTCCTGTCTCTCCTTTTATGCTCTCAGTGCTTCAAGTTGGATTTCTCAGCATTCCCCAAAGCTCCTTAGCTACCCGGTTCTATCACTTTGTCCAGACTCCTCCTCATGGGCACCCTGCTGTTTTCAGTCATCGCCATCTCTGTAATTTCAAATATAACTCATCTCAAATTGTGTTTTCTCCCTAAAGCCCTCTTTATACCTCCCTGGCTTCCAGCTAGTTCATGGATGAGGGTGAGGTGAGATGAGTGAGTTCAGAAGGAAGATGAAGGAAAAAGAAAGGAGGAATTGGAGACTGAAAGGACAGAAAGATTCCTCTATAACTGGGGTGGGTGCTGTTTTGTTCGTTTCAGTTTTATTGAAAAAAAAAATGTATAATAACATCATATAGGTTGAAAGTATGCATAATAGCAAATCATGTGCATCTACCACATTAAACTTACCACCAACAGTTCAGTTCCATCCTTCACCCTATAATTGACCCTCTCTAACCCATCTGCCCATCCCCTGCCTCCCTTTCCTCTAGCACCCACCAATTTGGTCTTAGAGAATAAAGTCTTTTGTTCAGTTTCACTCACTTGCTTGATTTCTCTATAGACCACATGAGTAAAATCAAATATGCTTGTCTCTGCCTTGAGGATGCGAACAAAGTCTGAGAACATCACTTATACAGGCAGCATCAGCGTGGTATCTTGAATTTAGATACTATTTGGTAAATACTTGTGAGAAAGTTAAAGAAAGAAGCAGAGGAAGAAGGAAGAAGAGGGGGATTAAACCTTTCTTCCGAGCTTTCAAAGGTGAAGAAAATATTCTGTATTTTATTTTGGGTACGGGTTACATGGAGTAGTGGTTATATGTGAGTGATAAAATTATCAAACTTAATTCAGGGAATTCTACTGTATGGAAATTATACATTGGAAAAAGAAAGTGGGGAGGAGAAGAGAAGGAAACAAGCAGAGAGGGAAGGAGAGATGGAGGGCAGGAGGAAGAAAGTGATGTCAGGGCAGTGAAGACAGACCAAATACTAATAATTGAACTAAAAGGTGCCAAATTAATTAAAACAGACCTAAAAAATTTAATGTATTGCCTTCTAAATATGAGAGTAAATTAACCCAAAAGTTTCAGGCTAGGATTTTAGGAGAAATATACTTTTCTTTACGGAGAAAACCCCACACACTGTTATTTCCTTGTTTTCTCCTTGATGCACCTTAGCAGGAGATTTGTGCATAGATTTGATGTGAGTGTAGCAAGGAAGCAGGGGGAAAGGATTATGCTGGGGAATATATAATGAAGTGAGAAGAATTTATTTGTTGAATTAGACTTTTTCACTGAGAATTGCTTTGAAGTTCTGAACAGAACTTGTAGGTCTGAACAGTAGTAAGCCTGCTTAGAGCCACATCCTTCATAAGGCACATAATGAAAAGAAAGGTAAGAATTCATAATTTTTTAGAAAATTGTTGAGGAGAGCACTTAAAGGTAGAATCCCACATCATGGAATGAGAAGTGGATAACAAAAGAATACCCTGTCCTTCTAATAAGAACAATGATCCATTTTCCGAGGGGACAGATTAGCAACATTTGCTGTATGCTCGGCCAGTATCAGGTGTTGGGAAAGTACTTCACAGAGTTGAAATGGATTCTCACCAGAATCTCTGCAGACTCAGGGTGGTCAAGTTAGACTAAATGAGCCCATATGTGTAACTGTGGGCGCACTTTTTAACTGTTTAACCTCTTCTGCGTCCATTGTCTAGCCTGAATTGGTGGAAACAATATCTACTAATTCGATTGTTAAAGATTTCAATGAGTTAGTATACAACATACCCTGAGGGCATTGCCTAGCAAACGGAAATTGTTTGGTACATGGTAACTTTTACTGCTATAGTATTTCATCAAATCTAAGATCCCATCAATGGATTTTAATACTGTTATTCTAAATACAATAGGAAGGAAATAAAAATGTGATGAGTCTACTGAGGGACGCCTACCAAAAAGTGAGACATCATAAAGCTATTCCCTTTAAAATGAGAATATTCCAGAAATAATGGTGCCACTCAGAAAGGTAGCAGGAAGAGAAAAAGGGAAAAGAATCTGAACCACAAGCAGGTTCTCACGCAGGTGTTTGATGTAAGCTCACACTACCAGTGTGAATCAAGAAAAAAGACTCAGTAAATAACTCAATTTAAAATGGTGGCTGGTTGCTAGTATCCCCAGCTAACCATCTGAAATTTCACAAATCCTATAAGGAGGAATTTAACTTTGATGCTGGGTGACAGCGACTGTAAGGTAGCATTGCGTATAAACATACTTAACTTTCTATATGTGAAAAAAAAATGGGAAACCATTTTAAGATCAATGAAATATACTGGTATCATTATCATAGTCATCACGACCACAATCACCTTCACCCTTTCCCTGTCCCCAAGAATCAGAAATGGTAATTGGACTATTTTAAACATCTATCTCTCACCACAAGTCCACAGAAAAAGGATAACAAAGAGTCCCAGAGATGCCCATGACATTGAAATTCACCAACATAAAAACCTTTGGATTTTTTTCTTCTTGTCAATATGGTATCAGTTTAAAAGAAATAAGAAAACAAAAAACAAAAAATAAGCCTTTTTCTTCTGAACATGATTAAACTAACCCCCACACATATGCATGCCACATTCCATCCTGAAGCAGATATACCAACTGTGGCACCTCCCAGAATCTCCCTAAGACATAAACACTGTCCCCTTGTAAGTCTGAGTTGACTCTCTCCAGAGATACACATATAAAATACTAAGCAGTCTTTGCTGTCTACTTGTAGAGTTGAGCCAGAGCACCAGTCTCATGGTGCTAATAGTTTTGTCCCAAGGACACTTGAATTTCTAAGATGTCTTTTTCTTATCAATTTTGGATTTAATATTGCATTGGCAGTCATTTGAATTGGTCATATGACATAAAGCATATTAGGTTATTATTTATAGTCTCCTGTGCTAGAATGGCAAAGGCAGAAAGATCTCCACTGTTAAGCAGAAACCTAGAAGTACATGCATTATGTCTATTATCAGCAAGTTTTTGATATCTATAAACAGATCAGTCAGTGATATATTTCTAATAGCTACTCATCATCTCAGTCTGAATGTCCCAGACACAACACAAATTCCATAACCTAATCCAGAACAATGATATCCTCCTTCCCCAATGCACTCTTCCTCACCTATACTGTGCCTATAAGTAGCTACAACAAAAGTTACTTAGCAGACCCAGTAATTAAAATCTCAACTCTACACAGCAACTGACCATGGACATCTTTTCTTTGTCCCTCATCCTCATCTGTAAAATCACAGAGTGATTATGGGAATAAAATAATGATATAAGAAAGGACCTAGCTTAATGGACAGCACCTCACAGGCAATCCTCGAATAATGATTTCTTTCTTTTCTGTACTTATCAGGTCCCTGGCACAAGCTATTCTTGCTTTCTGGAATGTCTTCTCTCTTTTCTCTATCAGGAAAGCATGAACTTATTCTTCAAGAGCATACACAAATTTCATCTCTGTGGTCTTGTTCCCCCAGGAAGATTTTAGAGCACTTTATTCTGAAGCATACCTCACATAACGTAGTCATTATTTGATAAATCTTCATCATTCAACCAAATTCAGCAAATATATAGTATATCATGTCCCTAACCTCTGCGCAGACATGCAATACAATCCCAGCACTGCGTCCCTGAGTCAACGTGCAACTTCAGAATCCTGTCGGTACAATCTCCAGTGGTAACGACACTAATCAATGTGACCTGGTACATTTACCACCCTAGCACTGACGGTAGCAGCCGGGGGCCAGGGGGTCTTCCTTGATAAGTGTGCAACGCATGTGACCACAGATAAGACCATTCTCTTTGAAGGGCTCGATTTCCTCCTCTGTGCGATGGAACATTCTGAGGATCCTGGCAATTTCTTAAGTCTAATTACTCTATATAATGATGACCTGGGGACGCTGGTTAGTCAGAGCTGGTGTCATCACAAGGAAGGTTTGCAATACAGCTCTACCCATGGCTCCCACTTGGGGTCCAGGCCCATTTCTGATCACAGAATTAGGTATGCCTTCAGACACTTGAAAATTGAACCTGGTGTCTATGTAATTGAAATAGAAATGGGGTGAGAATCTGCGATCTTTCAACTTGGCAGATAGCGGCTGCCACTTACCAAAGTCTACCTGATTGCAGCGATTTTGCACCTGCTGAGAAAGAGTTTGAAGCAAAAGCGATTGTTTCCCTTTTAACCCCTGTCTGAAAAGAAGTTTCCATGTTTGTTCACCCAGTGGTAGAGAAGAGGATGATGTTCAGTCTCCTGTCTGTATATGGACACTGATGGGTTAACACACCTGGTCAAACCACTTCTACTGAACCCTGGCATTCACAATAGGAATTTTAAATGTCCACTGAGCTTGTTGAGAACCTGAAATCAAAGAAAAGAGAGTCTGAGAATTTTCATTTCTATGCATATTTCTTAGAATTAGAAAAAAATCTGTTTTTGTATCTTATTGGTGACTGTATAAAGATGAAAATTTCTCTGAAGATTATTCAGATGTATTTGGTAAACATTACCATAAAAACATGTACAAAGCTACTTCCAAATGAAGAACTACCAACAAATAGTTGTGAAGAAAGAAAAGTCATTTTTCCAAATTTAGAAATAGACCCAATTAGTGGGAGGCAAGCTGAACTAGATCTTAATATTGCAACTAAAATCTCAGCTCCTGTGCCCAAGATCCAGATTAAGTGGGTATTCTTTTGCAGAATTAGATCCCAATGACTGAACTTTCACAAGCCCTGAAGGCCTCACCCCATGGCACAGCTAATCTCCTCTGCATATTTCTGGTCGCTATTGGAATGATTAGCTGAGTATGTCTTTCTCTGCCAGACTGTGAGCTCTTGAAAGCAGACGCTCTCTCCATCTTGTTCACCAATGCTTCCCAGTGGCCAAAGCAGTTTTGGAGGTGTGCATGAGAGCTGCAGGGTTCATCTTTAAAAACCTATTTACTGGCCCAGTTTACCAAAAAAAAAAAAAAAAAAAAAGGCCATCTTCACACCTTTGTTTATTCTTGAGCACCTAATCACCAATTCATAAGATAATGCTTAGAAAACACATAATGCATGTTCTCTTAAAAATAGTATTTGCCAAATCTGTTAGGTAATTTTCCAAAACACAAAGCTGTCCCAGAGCCTTCCCATATTTTGACGTTTTCCTTCATTTTGTTATCTTAAGTGATATTTTTGCAAATCAGGCTTTGCTTCTGATTTTAACAAAGCCTTTTTTTTCCCTGAGCAAAAGAGATGAGCAGTTCAGCAAGACAGGGCAGCTTTTATCTGCCAAAAATATCTGCCTTTCAGCAAAGCAGACAACACGAGCAAAACGGAGGCAAACACAGGCAATATTTCGATATGTGAATTGTGAGTTTTTTCTCCCATGGGACATGCAAGTGGCAAGATAGTTTTTCCCATGTGGCGCACATAGCAGATCCTGAATACTTCTGAATATATCACTTTTATTGCCTTTTATATTGATATACTATGAAAGAAAAAACACTTTTGTGAGAATTCAAAATCAAAATACTCTAGGAGCTTTTAGAATCCACCTCCAGGACATAAAGAAAAGCTTAAGAAAACAAATAATTCTGTTCTACTAAGGAATACGAGACCCCGCTCCCACTGAGAGAGGGCCCCATCACAGAAAGGGAGGCATTATCAAATATTTATGTTGATTTTCAGGGAAAAACTCTAGCATTCTATTAGGGGTTCAGGCTCTCTGCATCCTGTCCTTGCTGCTTTAGTACTTTGCATGCAATGGACAAAATTTGTCCCAGGGTGCTTTAGCCTGTAACATTTCAACACTGCAAGCTCCTTCCAGATTTTCACTAGCAATCGCAGCTCTCCATGGTCCATCCGTCATAAGGATTCCTGTTCAACATGTATTACTTCTCGGTTTTTCAGATAAATTTTTGGTAGAGTTTCTTTTTTTCCCATGCAGCCAAGAATGCCACAAACCAGGAAATTATGTTTCAACCACTTTAATTCCCAGTATGTCATTTCTACTCAGGAGAGAGCAAGTTGTATGGTAAGACAAAATCCAAGCAGTTTATCATGATTAAACAAACAAAAGATGCTTTTGATCTCTGTTCTCTGTTATTTGTCTAGCCCATTTCTTAGCCTCCCTCAAACTTATATCTCATACATTAGATATGGTATCTTATGATTCTTAGAACTCCATGCTTTTTTGTGTCTTATTACATGGGTATACTTTCTAAAGTTTCAGTTCAGGAAAAAAAATCTGTGTTCAGCATCTAAAAACTTTACCTTCTCTCAGATAGCTCCTTTAACCTTTTTACTGTATCATCAGAAAATTAGTTCCCAGATTTTTTGGAAGTCCATAGCTAGCTAGCTAGCTGGATAGAATGATAGATTTAGATACAGAAACTAATTGTAATGGATATTGATATTAAACTAAAGCAGATGATTTTCTTCAGATACTTTATTTCAAAATATTACTTTTGTAACAAAAATAAAGACTAAAGAGATTTGATGTTTTCTAAAATCAACACACATTTTGAGTGCCTACGCCATATATGAGTCTGAGTTCAGTCTATTTTCTTAATAAAATAAAATTGATGGCGATTGAAAAAATACAAAGACAAAAGTTAAAATGTAGTCATTATAAAATAATGCTTCCTTCTCAGAGCTGAAGTTCTATAAGAGCTGTCTTTTTGTGTTGGCACTACGTCACTGGTATAACACCTGATATACAGGTAGTGTTCAAAAATATTTGTTGAATACATGTTCATGGTTCATTATTTGATAAGATACTATCACAGATATTTTGAATTTCTAAGATAAAACATGTTTGGTAATGGAGGTCAAAGGAAAGAGAGAACTGAATTTTCTACATATGAAAAGCAATAGGGATTTTCGGGTTGAAAACAAACAACAAGCAGGGCAAAGAAAGATAATAAAAGAGAAGAAGTTCAGGAAAGTAGGAGTAAACCAGGACCTAAGTAGGATAAGCAAAAGACATCCTGAGAAAAGAGAACACCCGAACTTGCACCATTTAGGAATAGTACAATTTTCAAAGTATTTTATAGCATGAAGATTTTCCCTCTCC
Organism: Solenodon paradoxus; assembly: GCA_004363575.1. Classification (NCBI taxonomy): domain Eukaryota; kingdom Metazoa; phylum Chordata; class Mammalia; order Eulipotyphla; family Solenodontidae; genus Solenodon; species Solenodon paradoxus. Next base: position 20,853 of record RJWH01007115.1, on the reverse strand, counting down.
AACCTAACTCAACACATACACACATGGCACATACAAACACACATTTTTCCCAAGAATTGGCTTGATCTTCAGACTCTTGTTCTCTTTTCTCTAAGTCCTCCTCTCTGGACCCTACTCTAGTGTGTTAACTACAGACATTAAAGAAACTTGGGTTTGTCCGTAGACAAGTAAATCCCTAATCTAGAAAGGTAAGGAGCAAAAAATGGTGGATAAAAGGGCTCAGTTGTATGATGATGGATAGAAACTTTTGATGATGAATGTAATTTAGTATAAACAGATGTTGATTTATAATGGTATGCACCTGAAGTCTATAGAATGTTATCAACCTATGTCACTTCAATAAAAAATTACCTGAAAAAGCAATAAATATTATGTATCTGGCACACAATGAGTGTTGAAATATTCTCTTCCAGTCCCTACTCCCCATCCTTTCTCTATACATCCTATCACGAAGAAAATAATTTTTCACTACTGAGACTCAATTCAGCAGAGGTGGGAACACACAGAGTTACACACACAGACTCAAATACCCATCCTTTGCAAGATGCAATAGCACTGAAGTCCAACATCTCCAAAGCATAATACACTTGGTAGAACATTCTGAGAGTTTTAAGCTACAAAGGCCTGAGCTATTGGCACCTTGAAATACAATCTTTCGTTCTCTTTAGTTTGAAAATTCTTCAGGAAACTCTTTGATATCAAAAAACATACCTATTTTCAGTGGCTTTAAACTATAATTGCTCAGGCTCCCCAGTAGGGAAGGGGAGTGGGGCTGGGGAGAATCTCATAAAGAAAAAGAAAGCATCTCAGTAAAGACTTTTTGTGGAAAAATACTCTCTCACTGGCTTGCAAAAATTCTTGAGTAGGGCAGCTGCCAGGAGAAAGAATAGAATTATAATAGAACAAGGAAAGAATCATGGTGTTCCATAACCTGATCAGTTTTTGATAAGTGAAACATCTTCCCCTTCTTCATCACAAATTATGGAAATTTCACTAATTTTATCTTCCAGCAGGAGAATAAAATGTGTAAAATAAATAGAATCTTCCTAGGATACTTGACTTTCTTAAAGTAATAAAGTACACTATCTTCACATCAATTATATACCTAAATACAGCAACTAACAATATGCTACTACATACCCATAACTCTGCTTCACTCAAGTGGCTCGAATTTCACCTTCGAAGCCCTTGAAATGTGGAGAGAGAAAAAAAGGCAAAAACGTACTCTTTTCTGACATTTATGAGTGTCTTTTCTGCCTGACTGCCTTTTACCGCCTGGAAATAATAGTGAAAGCATTGTAGACAAAACCTGCTATAAACACTGACAAACAACAGGAAAGGCAGACAGTTTTATTCCAGGCAGGTTAAAGCTAATCTAATCAAATCTAATTCTCTCTTTCTGTAAGCCTACCACTATGTTCAATTTATTTTTTGATTAGAAGTGTAATATGATAGTCCTCTGCTGGACTGCAGTTAAATAATAGTGAGGTTTACATTTTCCCTACAAACAATTCTGATGAAACAACAGGCTTTAAAGGCTTGTTTTGGTGTTTGTTTTTTTCTAAAAGAGTATTCTACTAAATTTCCAAGGAAAATTATTTCTCAGTGTTTCTTGACTCTGAAATTTTATGGATTGGTTTTACTCTAACTAATACCAAATATGCCTAAAAGAAAAGTGTTCTTTGGCCTGGGTTTCACAGATTTAAGAAAAGAAGGTCTTTGGAAATACTAAAGGCAGTAAAGACATTACATTACATGCATTTCAACACTAAATAATAAGGACAATGAGACTTGTGATTGAAGTAAGTTTGCAATTAAGGCAGCAAAGTAGAGAATTATTTTCTTTTCATTAAACAAATATACCAAAAATTGAGCCAGGAAATGAGCACAAAGCTAGACTATATGTCCCTCATACAGTTGTGCACAAATGACCAGTTTGTCTTTATGTAAAAAGGTTTTTTTATATATCCTGTTTCTTCTACTCTTTAATTATGATTTAAAGTAAATGCACCTACACCTGCACGTGCACACACACACACACGCACACATACACACCCTACTTATAACATACCAGTTGTTAGGCAACATCGCTCTCTTGTGTTTTACAACTAGAAACAGAGGAATTTTATCAACGCTTTTAGGAGAAGACGATCACCATTTTACTTCACCTTCAGATTAACCTACATCTATGACCACCAGATAAAGGATTAGAAAATTTTCCACAATATGTTGGAATTTCAACAGGCAGGTTAATGTTTTTTTTTATTGAACTTGAGAATGATATGAAGAGTGGCAGCTCCATTAGATGATTTAGGTGTTTCTCACAAAATGAAACATACTTACCAGATGACTCAGAAATCACACTTGGTATTATTATGCAAAGGAGGTGAGAACTTATGTCCACATAAAAACTACACCTGACTGTTTATAGCTGTTTTAGTCATGATTCACAAAGCTTGGAAGCAACCAAGATGTCCTTCAGTAAGTGAAATGGAAAATAATACAATCAGAGGATGGAATATTCAGTACTAAAAAGAAATCAGGTTCCCAAACCATGAAAGAGACATGGAGGAAACTTAAGTGTATATTATTGAGTGCAAGAAGTTAATCTGAAAAGGCTACTTACTACGTGATTCCAAACTATATGACATTCTGGAAAACGCAAAACTATGAAAACAGTGGTTGTTAGGAGTTAGAGGGGAGAGAAGGATGAATGAATGAAAAACAGAGGGATTTTAGGGCAGTGAAACTACTCTTACTGTAATAATGGATATATAAATTTGTACAAACCCATAGACTATACAACAAAAAAGAGTGCACTATGTCGCAAACTCTGAACTCTGATGATAATAATGTGTCAATGTAAGTCATCAGTTGTAACAAAGGCGCCACCCTGGTGAGGGATATAGATAGTGGGGGAGGCGATATATGCATGATATTGAAAGTTGGGGCGGGGAATACATAGAAAATCTCTATACCTTCAGTTCACTTTCGCTATGAATCTAAAACTGCTCTAAAAAAGTTATGAAAATTAAAAGAGTGGCAGCTGTTATAAAGAGGAAAACACACCTTGCCTTGGGTATCATTAGTTCTTGGTTCAAGTCTGAGTATTTCTACTAACCAGCCATGTGACTTGGGGCTCTTTTAGATTCAGTCTCCTTATATGTAAAACCTGTAGAGAAGATGAACTAAATAGAATGGTGATGGGGGAGGAGTAGGCAAAATGGGAGTTACAAGTTCTGGGGATTTAATGTACGACATGGTAACTACAGTTAATACTACTCTATTGCATAGCGTATCTCTGAAATTTGCTAAGAGAATGAATCTTAAGCATTCTCACATCAAAATATTAACGATGTGAAGGGATAGATGTGTTAATTACCCCAGTTATGGTCATTATTTCCATATACATTTTTATGTTTCATATAGAAAATCATCACATTATACAGTTTATATGTAACTTCATGTGGTGAACTGTACCTCAATAAATCTGAGAAGAAATGAAAAATACTCTCTTTAACTTGAATTCCAGACTACTGGTTCAAGAGCATTACTTGTAAAAATTGCATTAAATGAGCCAATATTACTTAATGGCAGTTATATACCAAGTGTCAGGACAATAGTCACAAGGAGTATTTAAATGAAAAATTCACTCATTCTTTCAACAAACATTTCATAAAAGTCTCCTCATCTCTGCCCTGTGCAGATCTGCCCATAGGATGCCAAGAGCTCACTGGATTTTCCTGAGCATTCCTCACTACCCAGGTCTATCAGTGCACAATCCCCCATTATACTAAGGCCATTGTTTCTAACGGAATAATTTTAAATTGGGACTTTAACTTCCCATGAGACAGGGCACTAATAACTGCCCAGTTTCAATGCTGCTGTCAGAATATTAAGTTCCTGAGAAGGTTCACTATTCATTACTGGTTCGTGTGATGTCTTATGACAGGCAACAATGAATATGAATCCCAAGAATTATCTTGGAGGCTTCTCAAAATAGTACTGTAAGATTTCCTCAGTGAGGCTGCTAAGTCTCGTGGCTATAAATCTCCTCCAATAACACTGCTTATTCAATTTAAGGCTGCAAGCCCGGAGAGATTAATGAGATGAGTTGTCCACTAGTCAAGGGAAGAACACAAGATCTATCCTATCTTATTTCATCTTCTGGTTTAATCATTATAAGTGTTATGTAATGTGACATTCACACATTATTGAAGACGTTCAGGAACAAATTGCACATCACTAATCAGCAGATCATTTTTCATTTTCATTTCTTACAGACTCTAAAATTAATGATGCCCTCCCTTTTCTATTAAATCTTTTTTAAGTTACATTAAATAAGAAACTGAACATGGAAACAATAAGTTTATTTTTCCCTTTTGCAATTTCAGTGCTTTTCCCCTGAGCTAATGAACCCCAACAGTGTTCAAGAAAAAGGCTTAAAAACAGCAACATACTCTGTTTCGGTTCGTTACCTGTCTGACAAGCAACTTGCTCCTCCAGGATCCAAAATTTTCTTTCCCCCACTTGATTCTTTCATGCCTGTTATCCCTCTTTAACTGAGTGGTTGCAACACACTGGGATGCTATTTCCAATCGGCTAATTGGGTCCAGGGCAGTGTCTGGATAGACCCAGGCAGCGAGGCCCTGATGAACTCGGCAGGCTCGGGCCATCTGCCAGGACCTGATCCAGCGGGAATTCTCTCTGACAGGCCTGCAGGAGTGCCCCCTTGGCCAAGGCAGCTGATGGAGGTGGACACTGGCCCCAGAAACTGCAGCCTTGATCGGCTGAGGAAAAAGTCTGCTTCAACCATTGCTATCCGCAGCTCCTCCAGGGCAGGACATCATTGGGTGGGTTACGTTGAGAAACTCTTTCCATATCCATTGTAAAATATTAAGGAAGGCTTATCCAAAGTAGCTCCGAGTTCTCTAAAATCTAAGCTTTTAGTAGACCCCAAGAAACCCTTTTATTTTACAGTAGGATGGTCAGTTAGAACTTCCATCTCTTCCTCAAAACAAGCCAGTCTCCATAAGGTTACTCTCTCTTCCCTCTGTAGTAGCTTTTTCCTTAATAATTTAAGCGTTGTTTCATCCAACATTTCTTAGTCGGAGCTTTCAAGTCTCAGCTGTGGATGGATAAAGCTGTGACTGCTTTGGTACAACAGCTTGGTAAATAGGTCGAGCCAGGCATTCTGTGTCACTTCCTCCATCCCCATTTTATTCACACACAGCTGCCCAGCTTCCCAGCGCTGCCTTCTTTTAGAGAACACATAGTCACGGATACCATCAAAAGTGAGAAAAGAAGCAGCAATGTTTGGGGCAGTTTCTAATATATTACATTCAGGAAATAAGTCACCAAATGCAAATATTCCTGTCATGGGAGAAAGTGGGGTGGTAGGCATAGAATGGGAAGGAAAGAAAACCTAACCAACTGGATTTGGAACGAAAGACCTGAGTGCTAGTCCCAGACCTGCTGCTGCTCACCGCCTGTGTCACCTCTCTGGGCCTCAGTTTCTTTTGCTCTGAGATAATTTCTGCTTTAAAAAGAAGCTATACAACCACACCCACTTAGCCGAAGAGGTAGCATTCTCAGCTATGGTGACAGGAGAAAAAAGGAAAATAGCATGAATATTGCCAGAAGAGAAATTGCTAAATTAATGATGGAATACTCATTCCATGTGTACATAGCAGTTTACAAGTGAAAGGATCTTATATATCCTTATAGAATGATCTCAAGACACATCATGAGTGAAAAAATAAGCTAGCAGAAATTATGCATGGTACATATCATTGGTGTAAACAAAATACAAAGTAAATTGAACTGTTTTATATAGGTTTATCTGTGCAACTGGAAAGTACTGGATACACACAGGTCATCAGTGGCACTAGCCCCAAGGAAGGGTCTCTGAAGTGTCACCGTCTAGTTGAGCTGAGACCAGAATCGCTGCTCAAAGAGAATTTTGACTAATCTGCACGTGTCAATTATTTTATTAAAGTATGTACTTCTTTGTTAAATGAGTAATTAAAAGTACTACAAAGGAAAAGAGCGCTTGTGAGATCATGGATGGGCAGGACTCTGAACAAACAATGCTTGGGAGATGTGAGTTAATCCGCCCAGGTCAAACCACAGAAGTCCCAGTCCGCTCCCCCTTGCACAAAGCAAGTCATTCCCTCCTCAGCTCTGTTCTCCCACCACCAGGAGTTTCAGGAAACGGGAACTGCAGGGGAGCTGGATACCTCACTGTGCAAATGACTCTAAAGTTGTTAAAAAGGCAAAATTCTACTGAATAAATTTTTGACTTTAGTCAATGACTCGTGAATCGGGTAGCCTCCAATCTAGCAGAAAGAAAGCAGCTCCAAGGAGCTGTACAAAATGAAAGACTTTTATAGGCAGAAGGGAGCAAGAATGTGGAAATTATACTAGGTGAAAAAGCAGATTGGATAATGCAAGTTCCTTTAGGGGATGGCAGAGGTCTATCAGGCACACTGCCCAACTACTGCTGATGGGATGATTCCTCATTGACTGGTTTAAGATTCCATTTCTAGGAGTGTTGAAACTGTAATTAAGTTGAGTCTTGGTTTGGTGACCTGAGGCTTAAATGCCTCATTTATTTTGAACCTGTTGTCTTGTTTTTAACAAAGTGAATGTTGTAGACCAAAGGCTGGTCCTAGAACAGGCCCTTGGTGAATACAAAGTCCATCTAAATATCTTTATGGATTCTTTCTATCAATGTCTCATTGGTTCAATTTAATGGAGTTAAGTCAGTGTTTCCCAGTCACAATTTTTGCACACAACCCACAAAAGAGCATTATTTTTCCTAATCACAACATTCAGGAGAATTTACTCCCTTGGGTGGCGCTCTCACCCCTGTTAAGAAGGCATTTTTTAAGCTGAATATTATTTACTATGTCCTATGTATGACTTGAAGCTTTGTACCTGAATTAACGTTTAATCATCAAAACAGCTGGGAAAGATGCCACACAGAGAAGTACTTAACAGAGGTTACACAGTCATAAGTGTCAGATCTAGGATCCAGATCCAGACATGCCAACTTCCATCTGTTCATGCAGCCTCTCAGGGAAAATGTTACACAAAATGCTTGAGAAAATGTCTTGCCTCACACAGAGAGATCAATGGACTTATCCCGAATGAAACTGTCACCTTTTCATTATGTTTGTAGCAAATAGAAATTGAGATTAAAGGTAACACACCAGAGTGTCAGTCACATAAGGTCCTATAAACAGAGGTTTCGAGAACACAAGTGGGAGGGAAAACAAACCTGTTTTTACTGGAGTTCATGATACTTCAAAACATAACTCCAAGAACCAGATGAGAACAGATACCAGCACAACACACAACCTTGGAGGGTGAGGTCTGGTTCCACAGATCACACACACACAGATCAGATTTTTGAGCCCCACACCTTCGTACACCAAGTGAGCAAAGTCCTGCTCTCTGTAGTGGAGCCTGGGTCAGGTGGTATCCTTCCAAACTCCTCCCCTGCAGCTCCCCAAAGTCTGCTCCCCTCCCTGACTGTGACGGGTGCCTGTCTTTTACATGCCCTGGATCTGACACACCTCTACACATGGGGTGTTAGACCAAGTCCAATCAACTTTTGAAAATCCGCTTCCAATCTCCTCCCCAACTTCAGAAAAACTGAATTCTTACCTGCTCCTTGACAACCTCGCCACCCACCCAGCTGGATTTGCTTTCTCCCTCACCTGGGCTTCTGCAGCATTTTTACAGCCAGCACCACTCACCTGAAGCTCTTTTCTATTAGGGTTGACTTCAGGTTCTGTGAACCACGTCCTCCGTTAATCTTCCATCCCCCGGTGAGAATTATACTTCTGAGTACTTTCTCCAGGGGTCAAGAAAAGAGTGACCAATGGGTGGCATGGTCTATTGTGTGGTATGTGCATATTAAAGCATCTAGGAAGAGGCATTGGACCACAGGACTTTAAAAGATAGCATTAGATAGCAGCTTGGAAGAAATAATAAAACCAACATGTCAGCTTTGAGCTTCCACAGTGATTTTTATACCATCCTTTCCCGTAAAACTGCTAGACAACAGTCACAGCTGAGCCCCACAAGCTAAACAAGCAGCAGATAAAAACGCCAGTAGGCAGAGGAGACTGCCTCACCAAGTAATGAATTACTGTCCTTCCCACGGGGAGCTGGAGGTGTCTTTCCCTGCCTGCTTCTGAGGAGGGCAACAATTAGAGCCATGGTGGCGAAAGCTGACTGATTGTTGAGCCCAGCGCGTGTTGCGTGACCTTGGAAAAGTCAGTGACCACTCTGTGACTCCCCTTCTTCATCTGTAAAGTGGAATGACTCAAAGGTTGTGGTGACAATTAAACATGACACCGTGTTCTTAGCTAGTCTATTGTTCCTAAAAGTCTAATTGCTTTTTTTTATGATATTAAAAAATACATAGATAATCAGGAAAGAAGAAACCGGCATACGCTTTTCTATCTGTGTACTTCTTCCTCTGCTCAGGGGGAACAAACCAAATGAGCTAACTTTCAGCAATGCTTACATCTTGGGCATCAATGCATTCATTTCTCACATGACAGCCAGAAAGCAGGCGTTCTTGTATAATGCCTGTGATTTGGGATAGAGATGACAGAGTCACTCTTTAATTAACCAGATGATCCTAAACAATCTATTCATCTTCTAAACAGATGAGCTTTTCACACCTACTAAAATTAATCCCAAGTAATTGTTAGTTTGGGGGCTGGGGGGAGTTTCTGTTTAATGTGATCCTATAACTCCACCTCTGATGGGATTCATGCAGTCTGCTGGTGTCAAGAAATGGCAGAAAAAATAACCTACACCTGACAAAAAGCCAACTTATAAATAACTTCAATTGCCCTTATTCTCGTAACTGAGCAAGTTATCTGCATAATGATGTCAGACAGTGGCTATGACTGTTTTTACAAGCAGACGCATGCTGCGACCCTTTGTGCAAAATAAGAAATTACTTCACCTAAAAATACGTTCCCAAATCAAGGACATGTGAGCAGTTTTTCCTGGAGGCTGGCACCGGGTTTCAAAGTCCCCACGACCCATTGCTTCGTCTTCGACCCTGAGATAAGTCAGGCCAGGAGGCTTGTTCTGATTTAATAACTTCCTACTCTCTCCCTCTCAATCTCTCTCTCTCTCTCTCTCTTTTTTTTTTTATTGTTATTGATTTCTTCCTACAACCATCTCTGGCAAGATTAGAAGACCAGAATTCAGAACAGAGTGAATACACGTTTTAGTGTAAATTATTTCATTTCACTGGGGTTTCTTGTAGGGCATTATGTATCTTACTAAGTCTTTTATAAATAATCTCCAATCTTTTCAGAGATATACAAGTGAAACGAACTGTGTGACTTGCAATTATGTGACAAAGCCTTCATATTGCAGGTGTCCCTCTTCCCAGTACGTTCACGATCGAGGCAGCAGTCCCAGGGCTCACTTCCTGCCTAAGTCAATCTTGATTCTGTCATTTCCAGCTGTGTTGGTTGAAGCATGGCCATGAGGTTGGTGACTGTGGCAATAACCAAGACACAAGATGGAGGAAGAGACTGCATCTTTTTGCCATCCTCAAAGAGGAGGGCTACACCCCAAGATCCAGACCAGGGACTAACACAAACGTCTCTCTTGAGACTTGTCTGCACCAAGAGCAGGAGAACAAAGAAGGCCTGGCCCTCTCTCTTCTCTCACTTGTTTCTCCATAGATGGGGTAAGAGAGTGGCTGAGAAGTCTGTCACTCTTCAGACACATCTGTTCCTGGGAGGCTGAAAAAGTCAGATTAAGTTGATGACTGTCCCCTTTATACCAGAATGCTCCCTGTGATATTTTTGTCTGTGTCTGTTGTCCTAGCTCTCCAGCTATTCCTCTCTCCCTGCCCCACCATAGCTATCAGTCTGTTTTCCTCTCCTCCACCTCCCCTCACTCCCCACCCCTTCTCACTTACACACATACACCACCCTACCAGCCAGGGCACTGGTCCCGTAATCCCTTCCTAGAAAAGGATGGACTAAATTATCTAATGTTATTTGTTCTTACACATTGTTTTAATCTCTCAAAGATTAGGGTGGTAGCAACTGCCTTATCCTTAGGCTGGAAAGTTAAGATCTAGGCTTCTGACAGAGCTTCAGGATAGGAAAAAGCTAGTGTGTGTTCCTACCCATTTTAGTTTTAGGCTAGACATAAGGATTTCTCCATGTGGCCAGGTCTGGTCCACTAGACATCTGCCTCGGGGATGCAGCTAAAGTCTAGTGCATGATCAGATGCTCCTTTTGTGGCTTTTTTTTTGCCCCTGCTTCCCTTACCAGGAGAGCTGTCTGGGTAAAGACAGCAGGTTGAGTGACCATCCATGTCCCTACCCATAGAGATATCCCATTGTGACACAGCACACATATCATTTCTATGAGGATTCCTTGGCATCTCACACATAAAACAGCGTGACTTCTCTGCCCAGAAGACTAGCAGAACAATGGCACATAGTGAGTCAAGAGCAATTGGATTTGACCACCTTTGCCTGTGAAGACTAAAAAACCTTACAGAGAACCAGAAATAATCGTCTGCCTGCAGACCAAATGGTCAACCACACTCTATCCCCTAGAGACAGTTGGTTTTTACCTTGTTTCTATAATAATCCTAATTAAAAAGTCTCCCCAATATCCCTGAGCTTTTTGCTATATCCCTGGGAAATAGAATAAAATGAAATTGATTTTCTTCTTTATCAGCAAAGCTTATAAATTGAAGGCACAAATCCCAGGAAACCAACACATTAAATTTATCTTAATGCCACTAATTGGACCAAAAAAAAAAAAAAAAAAAAGCCCTCTTTTTGCTCGTTACGGTTTTGAAAAAACAACTGAATCCCATCTCTTTCAATCATGCTTTCTATTTATGTTGGCCCCGTACAATAGGAAATACGTTCAAATGGACTCTTTAAACTTAATGTATTGTGCACAGTTGCTGACGTACAATGATATAAACCTTAAACCTATATAATGTTATGATGCAATGTTCTTTCCACACAATTAAAAATAAACACATACATAAAACCATAGTGGCGGATTGTTACTCTCAGAAGGTTTATTTGACCACTTCTGGCCCAACCCCTTCCTCTTGTTGGCTTCTGTTTAAATGATGTCCTCTCTCAATTTGCTTTTCTTTGTTAACAAGTTTTCCTCCCTGGTCCTTTGGTGTTATGTACAAACATTTACCTTCTTCCTTCGGGTTTCAGAGACTGACAATGTTTCACCTTATCTAAGAAAAAATTAAAGTTATAAATCTAATAATGGTAATGCTTTAAGCCTACGTTTCTGTCCTTTCAATATCCTATGCATATCTAACTCAGTTCTCTGACATTTTCATTGGTTTGAGCCAATCACAAAATTCTCATCTTCCAACAAGCAAGGACACAGAAAGGATGAATCACAAAAGAGATTAGGTTTCTAATAACATATTCATGAAACTTCCTCCTTTGCATGGTCACATGAAGTCTGTAAGTTAAGTTCAATATGTGAAATTTCCAAACAATTTAGATCCCAACATCTACATAAAGGATGCTAACTATTTGTCTATTAGCTAGATACGATCACACTCATTCCAAGAAATTCAGCTTGGAAATGCACAAACAAAAGACTTGCAATGAAAACACAAAGGCTGATGCCTGTATTTCTATTTCCTCCTTCTTCTTTACCTCCACCTTACTGAAAAAAATATGGGAATCATAAGAAAGCTGTATCTTTGTTGCCCAGGATAAGAATCTAACAAGATGTGTAGGGTTAACATTTCAAACCCAAACTTAACCCAGAAAATCAAAAGGAACAGGACATGGAGAAAGGAGAAAGGAGATGGATAAGTCGAAGTTGCATCAACCAGGCCCTATTTTCCTTTAATTGTTGATTTCCAAAAGATGTGGTAGCTCCAGTCCCTCACGCCTTCCGCTAAATTGACGGGACAAAGAACACTGAATGGGCCTCATGTCCCTGCTCAGACACATATAGCACTTTCAATGAGCTCTAGACCACTGTCTGAATGTGTTTGAGTTTGTATACATTTAAAGACTCACATATAAGTAGATAGAAAAAATTAAAAATAATTAAGCTGATAAAGTAGTACATTAAAACAATTTGATTTAGAAGTATAGTTTTCTCTTTTAAAGGAAAACAAATTTTCAGTACTCTGTAACATCAGCAAATAATAACATTAAAGTGCAAAAACAAAGCTAGCACCTTGCTTAGTGGTCTGACCACTGAATCCCAGGTGCTCTGAGGTGGTGTGACCAAACCCATGCAGGGAACTACTTAGTTTGAGAGATTTCCCACAGTACATCCTCCATAAGATTCTGTTCATTTCCGATCTTTAAAAAATATTAGTTTGAAAATACCAGTAAGTCCACTGATTTTTTAAAAAATCCCAATAAGGCACGCGCTGGTTAACTCAGGGGTTAAGCCCAAGCATGGTGGTATAATCCACATACAGTTCAGGGACCAGGGTTCATGGCTAAGGGGAACAACCTCAATGAACAACTAAATAAATAAAACGCTTCTTTTTCTTCTCACTTCTTTCCTGCTTGCTGTCTGCATGTCTTCATTCCTGCCTGCCTTTCCTTCCTCTAAAAAAAGAAAAAAAAAAAAAATCACAATAAAACTTTTCCCTAAGAAAGACGAATTTGTGACATTGAAAAAGATTTTTTTCAGGTGCCATTGTAGCACCATTGATAGAGCTAAAAACTGGAACAACCAATATCCAATAATCAAGAAATGGCAGTACAGAGTTTTAGACAGTATTAAGAATAACATTGCAGTTTTAAGTGTTTTGGCATGGGAAAATTTTCTTAAGCCACTTGAAGGGTTTAAGACAGATAAAATAGTATTATGTTATCTCATTTTTATTATCTATGTATTTATAATATAGGATGTTTTACAGATATAACAGAAAAATGCTCCTTCTCCTTCCCTCCTGTAATCTATCACAAAAGCTTAATATAACCAGTCTCTCAAGGTAGGACACAAGGAAGGAAAGGAACTGAACAAATGAAAGTGGAACACCTTTTGCAGGCAGAAAGACAGAAAAGATGAGAAATACACATAATAGAATTTTTGTTTCCTCTACAAAGCTATTAATCACCTCAGGTTCCTTGAGGGCATGGACTTTGGAATCAAGAAGACTTTGATGCATCCTCCCTTCTCTGTTTCCTATCTTTCCGTTACTGTCTGAAGATAATTTTCCCTCTCCAGTGTTATCATTTGAGATGTCACAGGTAGAAATGGCCACACAGCACCTGGCATCTGCATGACCGCTATATATGATCCCTCCCTCCATTTCTTGGCGGTCAGTTCTGCCAAAAAATATTAATGGCCTTAAGTAGTAACAAATGTAGGTCCCAAGAATTAACTTTCCTTGGAAATTCCTAAAAAGGCAGTGAACTGTGTAGCAAAATGAGGTCTGGGGCCTTCCCAAGGACCAGCCATTGGAAAATGAGAACAAGATGCTGAATAAACCAAAACCACAGCCAGTTTGTAGTCATTATTCTCTGCACTGAGCTCCAAGCATTGGGGAACCAGAGGGCACTGTCTGTTGGCCAACTTTCACTTTGCAAGGTGTTTCCCAGTAATCTTGGTCCCCATCCGAATTCGCATCTGTGCCCTCTGAATACTGTGTGGCTCTGCACAGAGGAGGCACACAGGAGCTGCTGGGAGCTGGCGGACTCTCAGCAGGCTGCAGGCATCTCTGGTCAGCATCACTGCTGAGAAGCAGCCTGGACCCAAACAGGAATGAGTTTCACAGCATTTGTTTACCCCTTTCCAACATTAACACAGAAAATAAACTCAGAATTAAGTGTGATTTTTATATCATGTCAGTTTTTCCATGGTTTCTAAGGGAGAAAAATTACACATTCAAGAGCAAAATCTATACTGATTTCTAGGCAATAACTCAAGGAAATATTATCTTCAATTAAAAGGAAAGCTCCCACTAGGTGTCTTTACCTTATGCCATTAGTGGCTCTGCCACTTACTATGCAACTAGCTCTAGGCAAATTATTAAATCTCTCTATGTGTTAGCTTCCTGATCTGTAAAATGGGATAACAGTATGCACACAACGGGTTATTATACTATTAAAGGGTCATACTTATAAAAATGCTTAGAACAGAGCATGGCACAAAGTAAGCATAAGATAAGTGTTTGATTGGGACAAATTCATATACACCATTGAGCCCAAGGATTAGACTTGGGTGGGGAGGAGGCATTATACTGAGAGTAAGCATTTCTACTAGGTGATTTCATTTGTCTCTATGGCCAATTTATAAATGGAGATTACTGATCCCATTTTATAGAAAAGAAAGCAGAGGTACAAATAGACTAGAGACGTGCCCAAATTTACATAGCCAGCAAGTGACTGAACTGGGATTTAAATAGAGATCCACCTGAATTCAAACCTTTGTAACCACACCATGCACATTTTATTCATAATAGCAATAACAGCTACCACTTACTTCAATCTCAAGTCTGTGCCCATTATTTCATTTAATCCTTGCAGGAACCTTTGTGATGAACCCTTGCCCCTGCACGTGGTGCAACCACCTCAGTCTTCTGTCTCCTGTGGTTTTGCTAAAGGACATACAACAGGTCACAGTCCTCACCCTAATGGAACAGTACAAATGTAGCATTTACGATGGCATGGTAGGTATTCATTCACCACAAATGACAAATGCGGAAAGCACCATTACAAGAAATACAACCCCTGTGCCCCAATTGAAAAGGATGGGGTGGCTCTAGAATGGAAACAGACCTTTGAGAATAGCTATCGCCAGTGTTTCTCAACTCCGTGAACACCTTTTCAGGAACAGAGCCCAGTTTTCTCCCATAGGCAGTAGAGGTGTGCAATGGGTGAAATAAGATAATACAAGTGGTATGATGACTAAATACTCTTGCCCTGGAAAATTTGTAAAATGTGGAGTCTGAAAATATATTTAAAGACCTAAATCAGAAGTCTTAACGAGCTGTGATATAGCCATTTTCAACAAAGAATTCTTAGTTAAAAAGAGGAAAATACAAGTAGGTGTTCTGACAGTTTTTTCTACTTTCCACTTGGGCATCGTGACTCATAACATAACAAGTGGGAAGGTGCAGGAAGTGAGAGATAAAGGAGAAGGAAGGAGAAAGGGAAGATAGAAGAGATAAAGGCAAGAGAAGAAAAGAGAAGATGAAGTGGAGAGGAAGAGAAAGAATAGAGGAGAAAATAACAGATGAAAAACCGAGAAGGGGCAAAACAGAAGAGTGAGGAGACAAGAAAGAGGAAGGAAGACAAACAAACATGCTAATTAATGTTTAGTCTGCTTCTTCAAAAGCCTTTCTAAAGGGCAGGATAATATTCAGAATTCTTCCGGTTGAATAATCTATATCTCTACCCTCTTTCTAATACTGCGTCTCTGAAGTGGTTTTCTATGAAGTTTTGGAAACTTTCTGCCTAATTCTTCACATTTCCTTTTTAGATTCTGAAAAGATCCAGGTGTGCTGCCAAGGTCAGTGTGTGTGGTTCAGGAGTCCCAATGCGGAGCTCTGGCTCCAGCAGCAGGGGCGCTCCCGAGGTAATGGCCACGTGGGTGCCGTCTCTCGGAAGCCTCTGGCACACTCTCAAGTGCTGTGCTCACTCGCTTACAGTCACTGCAAGTCATCAAGAACACTAGTCATCTCTTCCCCACAGAAGGCTCCTCCTCATTTCTTCTGCAACACCCGTCTGAAGCCCCAGAGGCCTGGTGGATAGTACAGGTTGATTGATAGCAACTGTGTCTTCCAGCAGATGATTCCACCCACGAGGCTCACAGATGGCTAGATGACTTGCAGCAATTTTCTCACCAAAGAAATGAGGCTCCAGCAGCCAGGCCACATTCCACAGAGAATCCTTTCCCGCTGAATCCACAGAGGAGACTTTTCACAGTCATACGCTTTTACTTGAGTTGTTATCAGCGTTTTTCATCACTGACCGTTTAAGAAAATAGTAAAAGACTCCACACAGACTTCTGCTCTACAGCTTCAGTTTCCCAGCCTGATTGCATGCATGGAAATACAGTCTAGAGGAAGCATGCTGGCCAAGTCTGCTTTCTGCTCATTCAGGTGTGCAAAACCTCCTCCCTAGGGGTCGCTTGGCCTCCTCAGCCAGTAACAGTAACAAGAGGAGTCAGATAAAGTGCTTTCAAATCTCTGCTGACTGTGAAGAGACAGAGTGTCACATAAGCGGGCTATAGAATGGGTCTTCTAACCATTATACCCAATGCTTAGAGAATTCTGGACTCCTTTTTTTTTTTTTTTTGCCTGAGCTAAAGCACAGTATTATGAATAAAACCATTTTGGAGTGAAGCCGACCTAATTCTAAATCCTGGCTGTGCCATAAATTCAGCTGTGTGACTCTGAACAAGTGACTTGGCTTCTCTAAACCTAAAGCCAATGTCTGTCATAAAGATAGAAGAAATAATACTTGAAAGGTGAGGTTTAATAAGGTCATGTGGCTCTGGCAGACACATTTACTGAAATCATTCTTAAATTATATTTTTCTTCCTTTATTATTTTCCTTCCTTCTCCTTTCAAATGGTACTCAAACTCTGTCATTCTTGGCCTCAGGGAATGGCTAGTCAAGAAACAGAGATGCCCACAGAGCAGGTTTGTCTTGTCTTGTGTAAATATTTAAGTTCATTAAAAAAAAAAGAAGGATGCCCAGCAATAGTTAATAGTTAGAAAGTGTGATGTTGAGCAATACAACTTAACAATAGTAACTAAAGATACCAGACCTCAATTAGCAGAGATAGAGATGTAGAAAGCTCTAAACAGACTCAATGCTATTAAAGTATAAAGATGTCATTCTCTTCTAAATCTACACATTTACTGTAATTCAATAAAAATACTGAAAATTTCCAAGACAAGTATAAAATGTATGCAGAATGGCTAAGGACAATGAATTGAAGACACTCCTGCAGAATAACGTACAGAGAGTCGAAAGGTGGAAGACACTTGCCTAATCCATGTAAAGATTATTTTAAAGGGATAAAAGCTAGTGACAGTGTGGTACTGACACAAGGATGGACAAACTGATACAACAGAGAGCCCAGGAAGGAAGCCACACACATATGAAAGCTTGAGAGATGTCACAGAAATGTCACTATAGATCATCAAGAAAATGTGAATGATGCTGAGACATTTAATACCTTTATTCAAAAAATAAATGAATAGGACCCCTCCTTCATACCAGGTTAATTAAAGATATGTATATACAGGTGTGTGTGCATGTTTGTGTATATGTATAATGAGTTGGAGTAGGACAGTCTTTTTTCAAAGGATTTTTTAATTTTAATTTTATTTTAATTGTATATCTTATTTGTTCCTCCCAGGCCTGGGACACATACTGGGGGCCTTAGGATGTGTATGAACTATGCTCAGCCAGAGCAGCAAACCCAGTCGCTACTCTATCAGTGCATACGTAGGATATCCTTCTTATAATGATAACAAACCATAAGCCATAAGGAATGTTTGATAGATTTAGCCATCTTAATTTTTCAAACTTATTAAAGGACATTGTTAAATGAAAAAGTGAAAAAATATAAATTGCAAATTAGAAGAAGATACTGCAACATGACATACTGGATTAGTATCAATTTATAACAAAAAAAGTTTAAAAAATATAAACAGATATTTCACAAAGAATAAATAAAAATACCAATAGACAAATGAAAATCTTCTCAACCTAGTTAATTTATCAAAAAAAGCAAAGCGAATCACAAAATACATTTTTCTTGGGTCAATTTCACAACTATTAAAATTCTCACAAAACCAAATGTTGGGGAAAAATTGAAAAAAAGGATTTCTTGTATTTTACTCCTACTGAAAATAATTTTATTCTAGTCTAGAAAATCATTTTGTATTGTTTCTAATGTTAAAAGTTATGCATGATCTCACTCAACAATCATTCTCATATATATATATATGTACTTGTGGGGACTCCTTCCACTCAGGTACCAGAATGTACAAGAAATGTTGGGCAGTATCATAATGATGGTGTCAAACTGAACCCCATCTAAAAGTCCATCAGCAGTAGAAAGATGAGTAAATTGTGGTCTAATTATATAGTGGAATGCTGGAAACATATACAAATCTCAAACCATGTTGAATGAAAAAAGCAAGTTGTAGAGGAACATGTTAATATCTATACAAAGATGATATTCATATACAATTCAAAATTATGACACTAAACAGTATGTTTAGCAATGTATAAAAATGGAGAAAAATTGTATAGAATAACAAGAAATGACATAAAGAAAACTTTCCTTTGCAATGAATGAATGAGGGGGGCATAGCTGGGGAGGACTAGAGGAACCACCAATAGAACTGGTTAAAACTCAAGTTAGGTGGTAGTGCCATGAGTTTGCATTATATTCTTCACATACCATATATGTTACATATATTCTTTAGGAGTATAAAATATTTCAAAATAATTTTAATAAACTTACAGAATCCAATCGGATGTTAAGAGGTTTGATGGGAGCTGTTGTAAGAGAATTCTTTATATTCTGAAAAGATAACCAAAGCCAACTGTCCCCACTGCTTCTGGAAGATGAGGTATGCAAATAAAAAGCCTGGAGTCACTTTAGTTATTTTTCCCTAGAAAGGAAAAGATCTTAGGATCAAGCTCATAACACAGTCACCACAATAAAACTGGTACCTTGGTGACTTTGTTAGACTGTTGGCTGAAACCAGCCCTAAAGGTTGCATTATCTGTGAGTCTTCCAGATAGATAAGTCTGTAATCCACTGTTGTTAAAAATAGATAAATACTAAAGGAAGTATTTCTCTTAAATACAAAGAAAACTGTGAATTAAGAAGAAAACAAAACAGGAGAACCTAATGCTAAATAGATTGAAGAAGAAGAAAAGAAAAGACTTTTGGGGTAGAGAGAGAGCCCAGAGAGGTTACAAAAGATCGACACCCCTGCTCCCAGAAGTGGAGACTCAATTACAGTTTAGAAAAGATCTCAGGTTGGCTTCTAGTCCCCTCTGAGACAAGAGCCCGTGGACCAACTGCATGCACATGAGCCATCATCAGAACTTAGAGATAATGCCAACAGGTGGGGGCAGAGTCCCAAGAAGGCCAAGGTTATGCTTCATATTACACAGGAGGAGGAGATATTAAATTTACAATAAAAAGTGCTATTTCTTGCATATATGAATTCATAGAAAAGGTTCAGATCTGCAAGAACTTTCACAAAGTAGGCTTTAAAAGCACCATTCTCCCATAAGAAAAGTTTCTGTTCCTGTGGATTTAGGAAATGCTGTGTGCTACAATCTATTCTTACTGATTCACAAAGCACCTTAGACACTGAAGTCCTGCGATGAATCTTTCCCTAAATGCATTTGAGCAATGAACTCCTCCCGAGTAACATCTATGGCAAAGCAAGAAACTAGAAGTGCATAAAAACTTTTGTGGAAAACACTGTCTCCGCATAGTAGAGGTGATTAACTTAACTGTCTACAGGGATGCCATATACCATTATCTTCTCAGCATACAAAGCAGAACTCTATACTTCATTGACTTCAATGCTGTAGAATGACATTTTCTCATCTCTTAGTGAAGAAATGGCCTTCTACCAAGTTTGAATTTATCACAAAATGAATTTGAGTGCTTTTGCTGTCATAGTAACAAACTGTTGGTGAAAGTCGTACCGCTGACTGTTAATCACAGGAATTTGTCGAGAAAACAGTAAGAGCAAGAGTACGCCCTGGCAAGCCTTCCCATTTACACCCCATCCCCTTAAAATGCCTATGATTGAACTTACTATTTCCTTCAAAGATAAGAAGTCAGAGAACTGGGGTTAGCATTTTTAAAATAACATCAGAATAATATTAGATTTTAATTCGTTTAGACTATAGAACTGCTGACATTCTTTTATTGATTGGAGAAGTTTGGGCTACAGAAATAGCTTTAACTCATGTTCCACTCAAGGTTCTTGAATTGCTTATGTGTAGATTCCTGATGTGGAGTGATGAGTAATCGGAGAAGATGCTGATCAAAGATAAGGTAGAGCAAAGCGAAATACTTGAATTACTGGAGGTCAGGGGCAAACTCTAGGTCACCATGTTAAAATATCAGTCAGATCTTACAGCCAGGCACTTCCAACTTCACCTGGCAAAACAAGAGAACTTTTAAAAGACCGAAGGCAAATAGTCTTTATCAACACTTCCACAATATAATATAAGTTGGAATGTGTTGATTCTAGTATTAAGTTGGAGAATCAGGATATCAAAACACACAGAGGTTTCTAGCTTCTCTCACAAGATATAGAGATATAGATATTGATATCTATCTGTTATGTATATATCTACACATATGTAGAGAGAGAGACACACATATTTAAAAACTATTATTTCTTTTGTTTACAGTGTTACATTCATTTTAAGATACTGAAGTTGCATCTCAGTCTATATTTCACACCACACCCACCACGAGGTCCAGTGTCCCTTACTACCACCTTTTCCCCTCTCCGCCCACCCCACCCACCATGTGCTGCTATTTTTATAGGGCTTTATCAGTGGGTTCATTTCATTATATTCTACATACAAGTGAAACCATCTTGTATTTCTTTTTTATTTTCTGGCTTATTTCACTTAACATGATTCCCTCCAGTTCCATCCAGATTGTTGCAAAGGGCACAATTTCTTTTCTAACTGTGGCATAGAATTCCACAGACTATACAGATACATAGTAAAGCTTCTTCATCTATACACCTGTTGATGGGGATTTAGGTTGTTTCCATGTCTTGTCTGTTGTGAGTTTTGCTGTTGTAAACATAGGGGTGCAG